>PVIA01004851.1:0-127949 GCA_004024845.1 Tonatia bakeri | reverse complement strand
TCTCCTTCTTCTTCTTCTTCTTCTTCTTCTTCTTCTTCTTCTTCTTCTTCTTCTTCTTCTTCTTCTTCTTCTTCTTCTTCTTCTTCTTCTTCTTCTTCTTTCTTCTTCTTCTTCTCTTCTTTCTTCTTTCCAGAAGACTCTTTAACATTTTATGTAACACTTATTTGCTGGTGATGAACTTCTTTAGCTTTCTCTTGTCTAAAAAGTCCTTTATCTGCCCTTCAATTCTAAATAATACCTTTGCTTTCTCTGGTTGGCTTATTTCACTTAGCATAATGTTTTAAATATGCTATGTTTTGGTGTGGGCCTCTCTAGGTTTATAGTGTTCAGCACTGTCTATGATTCTAGGACTTGCATGTCTATTTCCTTTACCAAGTTAGGGGAGTTTTTCATTACTATATTTTCAATTATGTTTTTCATTCCCTGCTCTCTCCTTTCTTCCTCTGTCACCTGATGATGCAAATGTTGGTACACTTCAGGTTGTCCCAGAGGTTCCTTACATTATTTTCATTTTTTAATTCTTTTTTTTTCTTTTTGCTAATCTGATTGGATGTTTTTTGCATCCTTATATTCCAAATCACTGATTTGATTCTCAGCTTCATCTATTCTACTTTTGATTCTCTGTAAATTATTCTTCACTTCAGTTAATGTATCCTTCATTTCTGACTGTTTTTTCATGGGTTCATGCCCTTTCTTATGCTTTTGAGGTTCTAAGTTCACTGTGCCTCCCTATAACCACTATTTTGAACTCTGCAGCTAGTAGATTGCTTGTCTCCCTTTTGTTAAGTTCTTTTTCTGGAGTTTGTTCTGTTCTTTTATTTGGTACATATTTCTTTGCCTCCTTATTTTGTAAGTCTCCCTGTGTTTGTTTCTGTGTATTAGGTAGAGATGCTACATCTCCTGGTCTTGGTAGTATGGCCTAGTGTAGTAGGTTTCCTATAGGGTCCATTAGCACAGCCTCCCTGTTCACCCAAGGTAAGCACTCTAGGTGCATCATGTCCCCCACACTTGTGTGGGCTGTGTACACCCTCCTATTATAGTTGGGCCTCAGTTGCTGCTGGCATGTTAATGGGAGGGATTTACCCCAGGATGATAGGCTGCAATGATGAGCTGCAACCTCCATGGAGGGTCAGCTGTGTGTGCAGGGGTCAACCCCATGGAGTAAACAAGACTTACTCCAGTGGGGCTCTGGTTCTCTCTGAGTCTGCCCCTTGAGTGTGTCTCTTGTGGAGGTGATTGAGTGGTGCTTAGCCATGGCCTGAAGTGGTCCATTGGTTGGGTTGGCTCAAGGTCCACACAGGAGGTGCAGATGCCACTTGTGTCAAGGTCAGCTGCCACCTGTGTTCTGCTTGTTGCCACCCAACATGAGCTACAAAGTGATCTGTAGATGGCTGCTAATAGTGCTGGGTTTGAAAGTGTCCAGGAGGGGCTAAGCTGTGAACTGAGGCTAACTGCCACTAGTGTCAGGCCTGAGGCCACTCAGGGAGAGATATGGGGCATGATGAGGCCAGATGCTGCTTGTTTGAGAGATTTTAGGAAGTCTGAAACATGGACCAAGAGAGCACATTTGCATGGGAAATCCACTAGAAACAGTTTGAGTGGGCCTGAAAGTTGGGTGGGATAGGGTCTCATGGAATCACTAGAGCAATGATAGCCAGGTTGATGGAGACTTAGATATAACACCCACCTGCCAGCTTGGTGTGTGTGTGTGGGGGGGGTGGTATTGAGGAAAGAAATAATGGCCTCTCCTTACACTTCTGTCTGGAAGAAAGTTTCACCTCCAAGTTTTGCCCCAGTGCTAGATAATTCAGTTCTTCTCCCTGGGTCCCTCGTTCTTTTCAAGCCACTGTCCCAGTGCTGGAATTAAGAGGGAGCAAGTTCAAATGAGTCCTTATGTGGCCCTTTAAGAACAATGCCTCGTCTCCAGCTGCCCTCCATCTCAGTCAACCACAATCCCAGCTTGTTTTTATAGCCAGAAGTTACAGGGACTTTTCTTCCTGACATTGGAACCCTGGGCTGAGGAACCTGGTGTGGGTCCCCTTGCTGCTCGGGTTTGAAGTACGAAACCAAGATATCCCTCCTGATTTTTATCTGCCTGCCATATGTGAGTCTGAGACCAGCCTGTTCTAAGTCTTTGTCCCTCCTACCAGTTTTGATGTTGCTTTTTCTTTATATCCTCAGTTGTAAGACTTCTGTTCAGCTAGATTTCAGGCATTGTGAATGATGGTTTTTCTGTAGTTTAGTTGTAATTTTGATGAGGCTGTGGGAAGATGCAAGTATCACATTTACCTCCACCTGCATCTTAACTGGAAGCTTCAAATTTTCTATGCAGCAGATAATGTCATCTGTCAACATAAACAGTTTTATGTGTTCCTTTCCAATATGTATGCTTCTTTTTTCTAACCTTACTGCATTAGCAAAGACTTCCATTTGTGTTAAAAACATTTGGTGAGAGGGGACTTGTATCTTATTTTAGAGGGAAAGTTCAGTTTCTCACTCTTAATGTTAGATATGGCTTTTTTGTAAATAGTCTTTATCAAGTTGAGGAAGTATCCCTCTATTTCTAGTTTATTGAACTTTTATTACAAATGGGTGTTGAAATAACTTTTCTGCATCTATTGATATGATTGTAAGATTTTTCTTTTTTGCAGTGTTAATATCATGGATTACATTAATTTCTTTCCAAATGTTAAACTAACTCTGAATACTCAGTATAAACCTCTCTTAGTCATGGTATATAATTATTTTTATCTTGTTTTGGATTTAATTTGTCAATATTTTGTTGAGGATTTTTACATCAACATTCATGAGATATTTGTCTATAGTTTTCTTGTTATATTGTTGTCCAGCCTTGTTTTAGGTGTATACTGACCTCAAAGAATCAGTTAGGAAATATTCATTCTGCTTCCATCCTCTGAAGGAGTTTGTAGAGAATTAGTATAATTGCTTTCTTAAATGTTTGGTAGAATTCAACAGTGAACCCATCTTGCCCAGCACTTTCTGTTTTGGAAGGGTATTAGTTATTAATTGAGTTTCTTTCATTGATATAGGCCTATTCAGACTATTTCTTTTCATGTGAATTTTCGCAAATGTGTCTTTTAAGAAATTAGTCCATTTCATCTAGTTTCTCAAATTTGTGGGCATAGAATTTGTCATAGTATTCCTTTGTTATACTTTCATTTTCATTGATCTATAGTGATGTCCTTTCTTTCATTTCTGATATTACTAATTTGTGCCCTCTCTTTTTGTTAGCCTCATTTGAGGCTTATCAATTTTATTAATCTTCTCAAAGAATCAGCTTTTGATATAATTGATTTTTGTATTAATTTCCTGTTTCAATTGTATTAATTTCTTTTCTAATTTTTTTGAAGACTCAGTTCCCACATCTTTAAAACAGGTAATAGATGAAAAGCACTTAACAGTGTCTGGTATGTACTAAACAACAATAAATGTTAGTGATTATTGTTATTATCAGGTTTATTAAGAACAGAGTGCTTTGGGGTATTTTAAAATGATTCCTTTTCCCTCCCCGCTGCAGGGAGTAGGAGGGACTATGTTTATTGTGAAATCTGATCAAGATCCTAGGGGTTAATCTCACAACATTTTTCCCCTCTACCTATGATTTTGTCCCCCTGGAGTTCTTAAGCATTCAGAGTTGTCAGCATTGAGACTCCAGCAACTTCTCAATTACAGTTAGATTTTCCTATCCCTACACAGGCCCACAGGGGTTCTAGCTCACAAGTCTCTGCACTGGTCAACCATAATTCCTTATATTTACTGTCTTTAATGCCAATCTTGGGGCCAGTGGTTTGGCCTGTATCTTCTGCTTTCATGAATACAAGTAGAGTTGATTTTCAGTCTGTTCAGTTTTTTACTTACAACTTTCAAGATACAGAATCAGAAATCATTACAAACATTTTAAATTAATTTTGAGTGCATTTCTAAAAATAATTATTTCTTCTTTCAAAGGATTTGTACTAACACAATATATGGCCAAAAAATGAGGTAATGAGGTTAACCAAAGGGGCAATGTGGAGTGGTGGATTCAGGGCAGTGTCTATACTGGACCAAGGATGAGTCCTAGTTTGATGATAAGCACAAGGACAAACATTGGACAGTGTGCCACTATAACACAGACTTCTATGTTCAAGTGGCAGATAATTGAACATTCTCAAAACACACTTGAGAAATAGAAATGCTTGTTTCTATTTCCCAAAAGAGGAAATAAGCACCCAAGGGACTGGAAGACCTCCATGAGTCCACAATACCTGGATTTCTAAGAGGATTGGTGCTGCTCTCATGTAGGGGGTGGTTGTGGCTGATCAGAGGTGATTAGCCTGAGAAGCCTAGTGTGGGATAGAAGGGAAATGCCTCCTGTGCTCAAAGGTGGCAGAATTGTAGTAATTGACCTTGGACATTTCTGACTTCAATTCACTGATGATAACACTTATTCTCAAGAGTTCCAGGGAGTTTTTTTTTTTTTTTTCCTGAAAGACAATGTATTTTGGGGGATAGCTATTTTACCTTAGGTTTTGGTTTTTGAATTCCAGAACAAGAACCGAAGAAACACGTGGAGGAGTCTTTATTTATTTGTTGTATATTGAATTTATAGGGGTGATGTGGCATAATAAATCAATAAAGGCTTCAAGTGTACAATTTTACTAGAAAAAAGTACACTTAAGTATATGTTAAAAACAATATAATTTAATCAAATTTATGACTTTTTAATAGATTTAAATAACTTCCTGCTTTGCCACAGTTATTTTGTTCTTAGTGATAAAGATTTCTTTATCTGACTACTAATTCAATTAATACATTTGACAACCTAAGTTGATTAAAATCATGCCATTATCAGATGTTATGGGGACAAAATATTAATAATAGAAAAAATGAGCATTTAGTGTCCCAACCATAGATGATATTTATATTTTTCTTATGATTTTGCTATTTTTTCTGCAGCAGAGGATGCTATTAACCTCTTTCATTGCTTCATCCATACCTCCCTGTTCATTTTTCTTGCTGGCTGTGACTGTCACTGAGAGTATCACAGCTATATGCCACTGACATTGTAAGGCCAAAGGCCAGGGTAACAGTATAGCCGTCAGTGTGCAACTGTCATCTCTATAATGACAAACTGACTAAAAGGTCCCTAGAGTCTTCAAAGTAGATTTTACAAAAATTAAAAAAGAAAAAGACAACTATAATGCCACAAACCAATTCTATCATTCACAAAATACTGAACATGTATAAATAATTATTTAAAATCATAATGATGATTTAGTTAATAATAATGAGAAGTGGGAAGCTTGCCTCCTCAATGAACTGCATACAAAATGACAAAAGTGAGTGAAATCAATTCAATGATAATTAAAATATAATGTATAGCAATTGGTCAAGAGACAAAATAACCATTCAAAAATTATGTGAGAGCCTATGGTATTGACAGAACAAGCTGTTAATTGGCTCTGAATTCTTACTGCAGTCACAGTTACTGGCCTAGGTTAAGGGAGTTTGTATTGTGACTACTTATAATGCCTTGCATTTATATAGTACATTACAATTTACAAAGCATTTTAATTTTTTGGTAACATTTATTCTTAGTTTACATGTTAAAAAAGAGAAAGATGTAGGTTGTTACATTTTTACTTAAATTTATGGCTAGTGACAGAGGTGACCCCAGAACTCAGGATTTATGGCTCCTAGCCCAATGTCTGTCCCACCCGTCATGACTGATTCCTCACTAGGCTCATGGCTTGTAAGGGCAGCTGCTTACAAAGGATTTGGTGGGTACTTGCAAAGTGATTTGGACGAGTTGCCTCTCAATCATCCTGGTTTTTGAGGAATTCTAAAGTCATGCAATTTGATGGTGAAAATTTTGACAGGCTTATGTCTGAGCCAGAAAATTTGTGTGAAATAGAGTATTTTGAATAATTTCTTACATCAGTAAATTCTTTATGTCTGATAACTGGGAACGTGACAAAAAAGCATTTTCCTATTTTTAGCAGATTCTAGGTAGATAAAAATTTAAATTGGGATTTAGAAACATATATTTTATACGTATAATTGTTTATCTAATATAAAGTGAGAACATGAAAGCAGCTAAATGTTAAGTATTAAATAATTAGACAAAAAAAGAACTTCTCAAATATTCCTCACACATCTTTCTTTAAGGAGTTAATAAAATTATAATATAATGTCATTATGGCAATTTCTTATTCATCAAGGAAAAAAATGAGAATGTTTTGTATATACCTTTCCCTGATTTTCTAACTAAGCTCACAAAAAAGTTTTTAAATTAGTGAAACTGTTCCAGTAATTATTTTGAATGAATACCTACTATTAGCATGAAAAATCTTCATGTCTTCTTTTTAAAACGTTTTAAAACTAACTACAGTGTTCAATAAACCACTTTTTTCATGTAATTTCTGGGCTTATGAGTCACGTTGGCCCACCAAACTGTTATTTACTGACAGACAGTTTTTGGAAGACGCAAAAGAAATTCAAATTAAGCATAGTAATGAGAGAGCTCTAAAGTTAGAGAAGGCATGGTACACTGACTGCAAATGCCAACATTTTTCCATATATGCTATAATAAAAGCTTAGGTAAGGTAGGGGGAAAACCAAAAGGGAAAAATTGGAGTCATAGTATGAGTTTTAATAGACAGAAGCATAACTTACAAATAGAAATCACTTTAGAAACGAAATAGCTTTAAGGTTGGCATTTTGTATGTGGTACTTTTTCAACTATTTAATATGTATTGCATTAAGAGATTCAAAAAGAAATAGTCATGTAATTCATCAGTATATAAAAGGAAAACCAAAATGGTTTTGTCTGATAGTTTTAGTACCTTTACAACCTATATCACATGATATGTTTACAAATGTCACAAGATTGGAGGCAGCTGAAATGGAAGATAAATATCATCATTACACTTTAGATGGAGTAACTCAATAGCATATTAGAAATGCCAGTTTCTCTTTGTATTTAAAGAACTAACTTCAAGTAGTATGTTATGTAAATAATTCTGAGATATAGAAACATAAGAGGTAAGGATCAAACTCATCACATCTAAGATCTAAGTCAAAGAAGTGGGTGGGAATATGTTTCTAAAATCCTTATCAGCTATCTATTGGCCTTTCCAACTTTGCATGACCCACTTTTCAGTGAAGTGAATGTTTGGTTATTTATTTGTTTATGGTAATATAAAAACTTTTGCTGAAAGACAGCTTTTTAATCAATAAATAAATACCTACAAATTTATACATATGATTCTGTGATGGTATACCCTGAATGTTCAAGAGAAATAACTAAAATTTTTAGAACATGGGAGAAAATTCAGTAATGGTAAAAGATGCAAAATATCTCATAACAAAAAAAGAGAATATTGTCTTATAAGGTAACGAATGAAATCTAATGAAAAGGTGTATGAATAATTACCACAGAAACAAAAATACACAAAAATAAACTAGAAAAAGTAGTCTGAAGTTCTTCCATATGAAATATTACAAAATTTGACTGGAAACATAAGAAAAACCTAGACATAATGTAACTAGGTAGTCATATATTTCTGGAAGGGGAAGGTTCACTACTGCGTTAATGTTATCTACCCGCTGAAGTCCCTGTGGTGTGTTTGTAGAAGTAGAATGTCTCACTTATATGTCCAAAAGTCTCTCCCCCCTGGAGGTTAAAGCCATAGAAGCTCATTTAAGGGAAAAGAGAACAAGTCCTTATGCCAAAAACAAGATTCACTGCTATAAGATAGTCTAGTCATCCTGGAAATTATTCCCACTTAATATTTCTTGACAAAGAATGCTGCCTAGCCACATAGTTCCAATCATTAGGAAGAAAATGGATGTTTAGATATGGTGAAAATCTTCAAGGGAGGAAATGTTTAAAGCTCTGATATCTTGTCTTTGGTGGTTAAATATAACTACAACTCCTCAGGTTGATCAAGATAGTTCTGACTGAGGTCTGGTGGGAAGAATGTCACCAAGGACCCCTCATTGTAAGAAGATGGGTCTCATCTGGTGATCCAGACACAGCATCAGGGTCCTGAGCATTTGCTGGAAGCTGGTTAGCTCCAGTAATGTCATACTGAAGGTGAAAGCTCGTATGGATCAAGTACCTGCCATGGTCTTGTGCTTCTGGGAAAACATATGAGCATTTGTCTGTGAATTGAAATAGCTAAAACCTTGAGGAACTGCTCAGAAGACACAGTTTGTAACATTTTAAAGCCAGTTTGGCACCAAAAAAACAAATCATACTGCTCTTTGAGGAACTCTGTTGAACTCTAAGATACCACAAGTCCTCTATTAAGATTTCTTTCTATAAAGTTAATTAATATATTTATTTAAGAACACTTTTCAGTATTATTTATGTTACTCAGTAGCTTCTCCAGAAGTTTCCATGAAATTGTACCACAGAGCTATTCTCCATGATAGTTGCATTACTCCTTGACAATTGCTTGGTCCTTATTTTGTGAGACCTTGTATGTTTCCTGAGTAATCAACCTTCCCTTTTTATACATTAGCCCTTGGAAAACTTATTGCTAAATTTATAGTCACAAAGGCAATGTTTAGAAGATGATCATATGTATTCTTACTTTTTTTTTTCTACATTTAAAATATACTATTGTTGGGGTTTGATGTACCTTGAAGTGGACCTAAATTCTTCTGTATTTTTGGTTAAACATTAGAGACCAGACCCTGGCACTGATCACTACTTCTCTTAATAGTTCATGAAAATGATGGTAAAAAAATAAAATGTCAACCTCTTTTTCTTGTGGGTTTATCATGATCTATCATTTTAATGTTATTTTGAAAGAAGAGAGAAATAAGCTTATGCATTCAGTATGCCTTGTTTATATAGAAGAGAGAAGAAACTTGTAAAAATAATAAGCTATCACTTTTTGATTGAACTTTAACCATGATAAAAGAATTACTATGTAAGATTGGAAATAGCAACAAGTGGTAATTTTAACAGCTGTCTCCTAAGTGCCACATACTCTGCTTTGCATAGCACCATATCCTCCAACCCTTATAGCGATGCTGTGTATAGATAGTAAAATTGTTTTACTTACTCATATTTAATTGTTACAACATAAGTCATTTATGGAAAAAACATTTTCAATATGAAAACTTGTATTAAGACAAATATATATATATATATATATATATATATATATATATATATATATGACAAAACTGAAAAGTCACTTCAATTTCTCTAATTCTATCCTCCTTGCTAGAGATGCTGGTACTGTACAGAGTCACATTAAAGGAACAACCTGTTATTAACTGCAATGGTCCAAATGTACATGCTGCTAATTCAGTGTGATGCTGTTCAGATAATCTCCACTGAAGTGTCCCTCACCCCCAGAAAGTGACACTTTAAATTCACATGGACAAAGCCAAAGGCGGTAGGTTCAAGGGTGGGAGGCAGGGATGGGTGGGACAGGGGAGTGTGGTGGGGTGAAAATGAAGACAACTGTACTTGAGCAACAATAAAAAAAATTCACATCAGTTGAATGAAACCAAAGTTTTCCTAGTGAGTCAAAAATGCTTAAATAGGATGCATTAGCAATTTTTTCTTAGGTGGAATTTCTACTGCTATCTGTAGTTCCATTGTTCTTTTGCAGAATTAACTTTGCTGATACTACTTTTCCCTCTGATTATACAGAAGACTGACAGAAAATATACATAACATTTCCTATGGATTAGACAGAGTCATATTGCAAGATAAAAAAGAGGGGGAGAAAAAGAGAGGCAGAGGGAGGATAGGAGGGAGGCAGAGAGAGAGACAGAACAGAAATTGCCCCAGTGGAAGAATGCTTACACATGACTGAGTGTTGTGCATTTGGACAGATGACTGCACATGAAAATTGGTGCCTGCCTCTCCTCAAGGCAGTTTGAGAACATAATTACCCATTCGGCACTCAGGGTTGTCTTTTTCACAACTCAGACATTAGTAAATGTGTATTTTCCACTTCACAAACTTATTTAGAGGTCCCATTTTAGCACCTGTATTTCAAAACAGCCCCACTAATGTAAACCATCATATGTAATGACTTTTATCTTAATGCTTAAAATTACAAGGAATTATTTGAGTAATTTTTTAAAAATATATTTTATTGATTATGCTATTATAGTTGTCCCATTTTCCCCCTTCACCCTCCACCCTGCCCACCCCCTCCCACCCACATTCCCCACCCTTAGTTCATGTCCATGTGTCATAAGTGCTTTAGCTTCTAGGTTTTCCATACTATTCTTGCCCTCCCCCTGTCTATTTTCTACCTACCATCTATGCTACTTATTCTCCATACCTTTTCCCCCCTCTCCTCCTCCCACTCCCCTGTTGCTAACCCTCCTGTTGTGTGATCTCCATTTCTGTGGTTCTGTTACTGTTCTAGTTGTTTGTTTAGTTTGCTTTTGCTTTTGCTTTTGTTTTAGACATGGTTGTTAATAACTGTGAGTTTGCTGTCATTTTACTGTACATGTTTTTTATTTTCTTTTTCTTAGATCAGTCCCCTTAACATTTCATATAATAAGGGCTTGGTGATGATGAACTCCTTTAACTTGTCCTTATCTGAGAAGCACTTTATCTGCCCTTCCATTCTAAATGAAAGCTTTGCTGGATAGAGCAATCTGGGATGTAGGTCCTTGCCTTTCATGACTTGGAATACTTCTTTCCAGCCTCTTCTTGCCTGTAAAGTCTCTTTTGAGTAATCAGCTGACAGTCTGATGGAAACTCCTTTGTAAGTAACTATCTCCTTATCTCTTGCTGCTTCTAGGATTCTCTCCTTCATTTTTACCTTGGGTAATCTAATTATGATGTGCCTTGGTGTGTTCCTCCTTGGATCCAACTTCTTTGGGACTCTGAGCTTCCTGAACTTCCTGGACGTCTACTTCCTTTGCCAGATTGGGGGAGTTCTCCTTTATTATTTGTTCAAATGAGTTTTCTACTTGTTGCTCTTCCTCTTCCCTTTCTGGTACCCCTATAATTTGGATGCTGGAACATTTAAAGATGTCCTGGAGGTTCCTAAGCCTCTGTTCATATTTTTGAATTCTTGTTTCTTCATTCTTTTCTATTTGGTTGTTTCTTTCTTCCTTCTGGTCCACTCCATTGATTTGAGCCCCAGTTTTCTTCCCATTACTATTGGTTCCCTGTACATTTTCCTTTATTTCACTTAGCACAGCCTTCATTTTTTCATCTAATTTGTGACCAAGTTCAACCAATTCTGTGAGCATCCTGATCACCAGCGCTTTGAACTGTGCCTCTGATAGGCTGGCTATCTCTTTGTCACTTAGTTGTATTTTCTCTTGAGATTTGATCTGTTCTTCTGTTTGGGACATTTTTTTTTGTCTTGTTGTACCTGTCACATAGTAAGGGTAAGAGCCTTAGGTGTTCACCAGGGAGGGGCAACCCAGTGGCTGGGTTGTGATGCTGTTTGTGAAGGAGGGGTCCAAGAGGGAACAATGTTGCTTGGTCTACTCTCTGTCAGATTTCAGTTCCTTCTGACACTCCCCGAAACACACTGAGCCGTTCTGGTGCCAATTCCCAGGTGGGTGGGCTTGTGTACATTCTAGGACCCTGTGGGTCTCTCCAATGAACTCTCCTGTGAGGCTGGGAGTTTCTCCTGCTGCTGCTTCAACCCCTACAGGTGTTTTCAATTGGTGTTTTGAAGCTTTATTTTCCCGCTCTGGGGCCCTGGGTTGTGTGGTCTGTCTAACTCCCTGGTTTCATTTTGCCTGGTTTATCTGCATGTGAATGTGGGACTGCCCAGTCAGTCAGCTGCCTTGTGTGCCTCACTGGGTCTGCCTGCTGCCACCCCATGCCGAGGGCCTGCCAGCTGCAGTCTGTGCACCCAGGGTCCACCTGCTGCCACTGGGCGTGTGCAGTGTCCGTCAGCTGCTGCCTTGCACACCCAGGGTCCACAAACCACCATTAATTTTTGCCCCGACCCCTCTCTGCCCGGCTGCTGGACTTTGCCCCTCCTACTGGTCTGGATGAATGTGTCTATTTCAACTCCTTGGTTGTCGGACTTCCATACAGTTCTAGTTGTTTTTTCTGTCAGTTCTAGTTGTTTTTTTGTTTGTTTGTTTCTAAATTTCTGTTGTCCTTATTTTGGTTGTGCAAGGAGGCACAGTGTGTCTACCTATGCCTCCATCTTGGCTGGAAGTCCTTGAGTAATTTTTAATAAAACTTTATTCCCAAGTCTCTAAGAAACTTCACCTCTTCTCCACAATCAATTGCATTAAAATTTATAAAATACATGTTTGTAGATAAGAATGCAGCTGATGCTTAGACTCTAGAAACTCAAGGAAGATAGAGCAGATTCTGCCACCACCTAGTTTCACTCAGAGCCTTAGCAGAAACTGGATATGTCCTGCCAGTACCTGGAGGAAAGGGATGCAAATAGCTCTGTTATGCTCACTCCATTTGAAATTTGCTGTATAATATTATTTAGCAATAGTAAGGAAATAAATAAATATGCTAGGTGTGATCAGTTTAATTATTTCCCTTCTAAAGTCCTATGTTGACGTCCTAATCCCTGGTACCTCAGGGTATGGCTTTATTTGGAAATAGGGTCTTGATAGAGATAAAATAAAATGAGGTGATATGGGTGGGGCCTAATGAAATATGACCAGTGACTTAATAAGAAGAGAAAGATTAGGACGCAAATAGATACAGAGGAAGGCCACCTGATGACACAGGGATAAGATAGCTATGTACTAGCCACTGGTGAGAGACCAGCAAAAGAAATCAAGTCTGCTGACACCTTGATGTTGGACTTCTAGTCTTCAAAACTGTGAGGAAATAAATTTGTGTTGCTTAAGCCACCCAGTTTGTGGTACTTTGTTTTTGCTTCCCTAGCAAACTAAGACACTAGACATTAAAAAAAAAACAGTTATTAGAGAAAAGGTATACAAATATTGCAAAGGACACTGGTTGATAACTGTTATGTTTGTAGTCACATGAATTAATATATAGAAAATAAAATGATGATGAATTTGAGATAGAGACTATGCAATTAATGGGAATTTCTTCATTTAATAAGCCTAAATTTCCAATCCATGAAGATTTTCAGGGCACCAATTTATGAATGTATCAGCTTTGTTGAGTTACTTATGAGATACACAACATACTAAAAGACTTCTTGGATAAGTTAATCTTATTTGTATAATTATAGGATTAGAAGAGACCTTGATTTAACTTAAAGCTTTTTCCTTTGATCAAAACCAAACAGAATATACTTTCCAATCTACTCTTGTGAAAGAGGTTGTCTCCATAACTGGGCATGGGCAAGATTCTCACAATAGTCAGCCTCATATTTGCCTTGATTTTATTACTCTGATTTTTGTCAAACCATGATAACTTAGCTACTAACAACCTCAAATTTCCAATATTTGGAGTAGATATCATCTTCTATCTTGTTAAATATTCTGGTTAGTTCTCTGCTTTTGAGACCTAAAATGAAGACAAATAAAGTGAAAAGAATTTGACTTTAAAAATACTAATTCTTTGTAGACTCAATATGCTGATTGCAGAATGATCAGTGGGTTTTGTGGCACATGGCTTTAGTTGGGTGTCTTTGGGAAATACACCTAATTTATAATCAATCTTTTTCAAAAATGCAAAATGGAGATGCTATTTATCTTATAGTATGTGTGTGAAAATTCCACTAGATAATGCTTGTAAAGTGTTTACTGTGGTGATATTCACATTACTTGTTAGAATTGATAGCTTGCACATTTGTGTTGAGAATGCAATAGGTGACAAACATCCCTTTAATGCATGGTGGGCACTTGACATATTTAAGTTTATATCATTTCTCAGGGAAAAAAACTCCTAAAAACAGTAAGTCTGAGGTTGTGATGAGAGAAGGAGTGAAAGAGAGAGAGAGAGAGATCAGAGGAAGATTGGTGCGGGTGGCGAGATAGAGAAATTTCTTGGATCTTCACACTCACACCATCATTTTTACATAAAAGGAGCTACTTTCCCTCTCTATGTATACATTCTGAATTTAATTTTTTTCAGTTGTTTTCCTCCGCTTTAGTGCCTTGAATCTAGGCTAAGTGACTAAACCATCTCTGGCTGATTATTTTTTTATTCTCACTCAAGAGATGTCTGCCAAATATTAAAAATCAGTGAAAGATAAATTTATGATTTCCCTTTATGGTTAATTAGAGTCATCTATTATTTCTATACTAACTTAAATATCTGTAAACATATGTGCATATACAAGCCACAAATATTAAATACTTTCCCTGTGTAGTTGCCATTACTTGTATTGTCTACCTGTCTCCTCCCATATCTATTGCTCTGGGGAATATTTTTCTGTTATTATCTAATTCTAGAGGTTTTGTTTACTTTATTTTTATGTGTTTGCAAATAAGCCAGAAATCTCTCTGATCATGACCTGAAGATGTCCTAAGATAAGAGGTAGCAGATATACAAAATATGTATGATTCCAGTGTCAGAAGACACAGCTGAGATTTACTAGATGAAAATAACACATCTCAACTCACCTGGGAGATGCTCTGGTTATTGACTAGTCTTATCACTGAAATTAAAGAATCCTGGGTAACTATTTCCATGAATCTAACTCAGAATGAGGAAGGGCTGGGAAAGAATCCATATTGGAGCTAATGGAACCACAGGTAACAGGCAGATTTCATTGATTTCCAAAGTCACAATTCAATAAGGCATATTTTTCCAGTCTAAACCCAATCAGCTGAAGAGCCAGTGCAATCTGGAAACATTTCTCATTTAGATACTGCTGCCTTCTCCTCCTTAGCACATCCTTTACTCTGGTAGGTTGCTAATCAGTTAACTCTGTGACTGTGGCTCAAAATAATTTGTGAAAATGGTGGGTATTCATCACATGTAAAACAGACTAAAAAATAGCTCCTACACAGTTTATACACTAGAAAATAAAATTTGCTATTAAGAGAAGAGAAGAGCCAATTTCTGGCTTTTCAGATGTAAAACCAATTGAGAGTCCCCAAGTTCCTTAAGAGATAGCCTGTAGTTACTGAGTGCTAGTGTGGTTGCAACTCTGCAGCTTTAACAGGAAGCAAAATATTGCAAATGTATAATATACCACAAAAAGTGCCTTGGGAAAGCACTTACCTGCATTTGTTATTATGTTATATGATGCACTTCAATGTACTTGAGGACAAAACAAGCGTGTAGTGGATACCTCATTGTGAACTAGGACAATTATAATTTTTAGTTTAAAATATATGTTTGTATATTTTTTATTTTTTAATTATTTTTTATTGTTTTTCAATTATGGTTGTCCCAAACTTTCTCCCTTTGCCCTCCTCTTCTCATCCCCACCCACCCCAACCAGCTTCCACAGTCATTTCCCTCACTGTTGTCCCTGGGTTTATATTTTGAAAGGATAAAAGTTACTCGAGGATTACTAAAATAGTCTACCTACATTTTTCTGTTACACTGAAAAGTAGAATTGTTTGTTTTGCTTAAGTAAATTTGAAGTCTATTTAGTGTGTTAAAGAAAAACAATCCTGTCAAAATTCTGTTTCTATTTCTGAAAAACCCTAACTGGAAAATTTATCACATTAAAATGTCTTTGAATATGTTCTTGTAAATGGGATATCATCTGTATAAAAAAACCACAGCTACCCTCAAGGATAGAAAGAGTGTTGCTTTGCCGGGTGACAACAGCATTTATGTGGGTCTGTCTGTTTTCTGGGCGGCCCGTGCGTTGGAGTGAATGTGATGTTGCAGAAGTCGCAGCTGCAACAGCCTCACCTCCTTCCTGGAGCTGCATCGGCTTCCTTTGTTTTTACTAAAATCCAGGACGCAAAATGGTGCTGTCGAACGCAGTGTTCCTGGACCTAACATTTCTCCAAGAGTTGGGTAGATGATGACATTAATTGCAGGTCATGGGCCAATATCATTAAACTAGAATTATTTATTATGACATCTATTATAAAAAATGAGTGATTAATTAGTTTTGCTCTAATCCTTTTTAATACTTGGCTCTTTCTGATAAAGTTAGCCATTTAATGAACTTATTTAATTTGAAATTTCATAAAAATATCAAATAGCATATTCAGGACTTAATTGCAAAAATTAAATAATAAATATATATAGTTAGTAGTCAAACTGCCATACACCTTAGACCTGGACATTCTGATATATGCATCATCAGCTCCATCTGTGTGCACAATTAAAAGTGATGAGAAAATCAATATCTGATGTATAATACCTTGTATATTTAAAAAATATAATTTCATAAAATGTATATGCCATGTTTTATTAAACAACCTTTTTAATTAATGCTTTGATTTGTTTTAAATATATCATACATATGGTGAATTTAAAAGAGCAGATTCTAAAATATAAAGCTACCAAATTCTATTTGCAATAGGTAGAAGTGAGGCAAGAGATAGTCAGAAAGGACACTGCAGAGGCCCCGCAGGGCTAAGATTAAAAAAAAATCCATACATGACAAAGACCCCCTAAGACCAGTTGTTCCTGTTTTCTGGGATAACTCTGAATCATGGAATGCACCTGCACACTACCCCGATTCATTATAATGAATTAACATTGTGGGACTCCCTTCTCCAGTAGCCAATCAAGAAAATCTTGGGAAACCACACATGTGCAGTAGCTTTGAAATGTAACTCTTTGTACCTGCACAATAGAAGCCCGCCAGAGACTAGCCAGAAAGCTTCCGCCCTATAAGAGAATCCCTCCAGCCCACGTGGTCAATCTCTGCTCAGAGCTGGCCCGCTCCCATGTTCTGTGGAGTGTGCTATCGCTTAATATCTTCCCTCTTTCTTTATGCTATAAACTCTGTGCGTTCAGTTCAATTCTTTGTCCTCGATCACTAAGAACCCAGTTACCTGTGCACAACTGCGACAGAAGTAGATTTTAATTAAGTAACAAAAAATAGTGAGAAACAAATTGTTAGGAACAAGATATTTCTTTAGATATCAAGGAAAATGAAGAGAAAAAAAATCTCATGCTTAGAATATAGGAAATTCATAAAGGTGTATTAAAAAATAAGATGAGCCCCAGCTAGTGTGGCTCAGTGGACTGAGCACAAGCCATCAAACTGAATGGTTGCTGGTTTGATTACCAGTCAGAGCACATGCCTGGGTTGCAAGCCAGGTCCCCAGCAGGGGGGGTGCTACAGGCAGCCACACATTGATGCTCCTCTCCCTCTTTTTCTCCCTCCCTTCCCCTCTGTCTAAAAATAAATAAATAAAATCTTAAAAAAAATAAGATTAAGAGAAGGGACAGTGGAAGTACTGAATATGATAGTAAGCCAGTCTACAACCATGACCTATATCAGACCACAGGCTGACCAGTCCCCACACAACCTTCTTTAGCGCAGACTTTAGTTCATCTTAGTAAACCAAACATGTCTTTGCATTTGTTCTTCATTTACGTTAAATAAGGCATAAAAGAGGACATTCTGTAAAACCACAATCCTACATATATATTTTTAATGAGTAGACAAATATTATCTGAAAGTTTTCAGTTGTATGACATAACATTCAGATAGATTATGAATTATAAAGATATTTATATATCTTTTATATAATTATATAAAGATATATATAATTATAAAGATATTTACATATCTGTATAAAGATATAAAGATATTTATATCTTTATAACAGTAAAATAATAAAGATATATATATATATATATCTTTATAATACCCAAAATGAAGTAGGACATGAGAATCAACTTAGGAGATAGTTATTGATTAATGTTCCTGTCTTAAAGCCAGAGAAGATTTTTGAGTAAAAACTGTATGTAGAATGCAGTAAAATTTTTTATATGCAGCAATGGAAGACATATTAAAGGTTCTCTACTTAGAAAACCTCATGCCCTTCTGAAATGAGACCACTCTATCTACACACAGTCTTATCAGCAAATCAGGGTGCTTTATCATTTTTCTCTCCTAACTGGAAGTACCAATACAGTACTCTTCTTACATCACACCTTGGCACTCCTTTGTATTGCCACCCTGGCCAGAGACTGGAAGGAACCACTGTATCTCTTTTCTTCTCATTTAACCATTTTCTAATACAAGATTGTATATTGAGTATTCCCTCTTAAGCAATCTTCTTGTTTCACAAATAATTAAGGTCCAGAACACTTACTTCACATTCGTCTAGTAGGACCAAGGATTAAAACCTACTTCAGTTAATAATTTCATTTCTATATCAAGTTGCCTCAAGCAAGCAAGTAGTCAGACAATGCATTTTGCACAGAACTCATTAATAGACATTTTATGTATTGTCTGAAGACTATCACACTACAATAAGGATTTCTTTCCAACATCAATTCAGGGTTTTATAACATCAGAAAATTTACTCTGTAATTAAAGTCATAAAAAGCATGCATTTATGACTTTAACAGACCATTAAAATATGCATAATTACCACTCTTTGGAAAAATGCTGAGTCACAGAGAAACTCTTCTGGGAGTCATGTATTTTTATAAAGCATTTTCAAAAATCTGTACTTGCTCTGCCAATCTTTACTGCACACTTCACTGCAAAAGAAGAAGGCATTGTTTCTACTGTCAGATATCTACAAACATTTCTGGCTTTCATCAGTTCATGGCATTTGCTCTGATCTGAAATTATTTTGTCTCTTTGTTTCCCCTATAAGAACGAAAACTCTGTAAGGTCAAATACATTTTTTTTTTTTCAAAGTAGTCACTATTATACATGAATGAACAAGGAGTAAATGTGTGGTCATATGTAAAGCAAGAGCAGCATAGCCACCTAATTTCCTAATAAATTTGTCATAAAACCTTCCCAGATTTTAGATTGTCTCATAGGCAAAGTAGAGGAATGAATGGTCTGCTCACTGTTCCCTAGAAAGGAAATCTCAGGAAACTAGATATAGCTTTGCTGCCTTATTATATGAATTTGGAAAATTTATTTCATTTTCTCTGATCCTTGGAATAGAAAAGATGGGCATGCTTTCTGAATTAATAACAGTATCACATATATATTTAGTTCCCTCACATTTAATTCTATTATTCTCTCTGTCCTTCTCTTGGGATTCTCACCATAGCCAATTTTGACTTGGTTATCACCATTTTGCATCTAGTCCTTATGGTTGCCTAGGAAACACATTGTTATTTCAAATCATCTCAGTAAAAAATTGAATTGGAAATTTATTAGTTATGTAACCTCCCAACGTGTTCTGCTCCCAAATTATAAGTAATTCTGAAACCTCATTGAAATTACTCTGAAGTTAGTTCTTTTTAGTGGAATAAGCAAAAGATGTTTTGGGTTTTTATTTTTGGACACAGATATACAACTTGAAATTTTAGAAGGTTTTGATTTGATGAGTTTGTATTTTAAAATAAAACTAAACCAAATGAGCAATCCTTCTAAAGAGGAAAAAGTGTGTTCCCAATTGAGCTGACATTCACTTTGATATTACATAATTTGATATTCCAGGTTAATTGTTATTAGTAATCAAAGGTAATTTATTGGCAATTAAAATGCCTCAGTTGCCACTCACTGTTTCTTTCTTTCTTTCTTTTTTTATTAATCTTTATTATATTTTCCCTAACCATTTAGACCCTTTATACCACCTGTTCCCAGCAATCACCATGTCGCTGTCCATGTCCATGAGAGCTTTTTCCTTTTTGATCAATCTCTTCACCCCCTAACACCCAGACTAACTACCATCCTGTTCTCCATGTATGAGTCTGTTTCAATTTCCCTTGTTAGTTCAGTTGTTCATTACATCACATACATGAGTGCAGTCATATGGTATTTTTCTTTCTCTGACTGGCTTATTTCACGGAGCGTAATGTTCTCCCATCCATCCATACTGTCACAAAGGGTAAAATTTCCTTCACTTTTATGGCCGAATAGTATTCCATTGTGTGAATGCGCCATAGCTATTATATCTACTCATTTATTGATGGACACTAGAACTGCATTCATATCTTGGCGATTGTAAATAATGCTGCAATGAACAGAGGGCTGCTTATGTTCTTTCAAATTGGTGTTTTGGGTTCCTTCTGACATATTCTCAGAAATGGGATAGCTGGATCATAAGGCAGATCTACTTTTACTTTTTGGGGGTATCTCCATATTGCTTTCCACAGTGGCTACACCAATCTGCATTCCCACCAACAGTGCAAAAGTGTTCCCCTTTCTCCACATTCTCACCAGCACTTGTTGTTTGTTGATTTATTGATTATAGCTATTTTGACAGGTGTGAGATGACATCTCATTGTGGTTTTTATTTGCATTTCTCTGTTGATTTGTGATGTTGAACATCTTTTCATGTTGGCCATCCATATGTCCTCTTTGAAGAAGTGTCTAACCAGGTAATTTGTCCATTTTGGAATTTGGTTGCTTGTTTTTTGGTGTTTAGTTTTGTAAGTACTTTATAAACTTTGGATATTAATCCTTTATCAGGTGTGTCAGCAAATGTGTTTTCCCTTCCTGTGGGTTGTCTTTTAATTTTTTGATGAGTTCCTTTGCTGTGCAAAAACTTTTTACATAGGAGACCATTCTGCATGGTATGGGACCAGCTCCCACTCAAACATGCACAGGACCCACTCCCACAGATAGGTTCTCCCATGGGGAATCAGGCCTGCACTGTGCCTAGACTGCTATGAGACTTGCTTTTGCTAAAACTCCTTCACCCTGAATTAAGGCAGCCAACATTTACTGCATATCTTTAAAGTAACTGCCTAAAATCCATGCTAAACCTTCCAAGGATGAGTGTAACCAATTTTCCCTTTTCATTTGCAAATATCCTTCTTCTGTGATGTGATTGTCTCCTTTGTTTTCTGCAAAAGGTAACCACCTAAAGTGAACCTGTGCATAGTAAATGAGGACCATCATGTAATGTGTCCAGAAAAGCAATAAAAGTCAGTCAAGGCAAGGGCTGCTGCTTTTTCTCCTCTTGAGAGAGAAGCCGCCTGTCCCTTTTCCTCCACAGGACTTGGTAGTCTGTGTGAATTTGTTTTGTTTCAACTACAATGCTGTGGACCCCACGAGCCATGGTCCACATTATTTTTAGTTTGATGTAGTGCCATTAGTTTATCTTTTTTTGTGTGTTTCCAATATATCCAAAAGAAATTGAGATATATCTGAAAATAAATTGATATGAGCAATGTAGAAGATTTTACTATCTACTTTCTCTTCTAGGATTTTTATGGTTTCGGGTCTAATAGTTAAGTCTTTTATTCATTTTGAATTTGTCCTTGTGTGTGGCTTAAAAAGGTGGTCTAGTTTCATTTTTCTCCATGTATCTGTCCAATTTTCCCAACACTATTTATTGAATAAACTAGCTTTAGCTCATTGTATGTGCTTGCTTTCTCTGTCAAATATTAATTTACTGGGGAGTGGGAGGAGGAGAGAGGGGGGAAATGTATGAAGAATATGTAGCATAGATGGTAGGTAGAAAATAGACAGGGGGAGGGCAAGAATAGTATGGGAAATGTACAAGCTAAAGCATTTATGACACATGGATATGAACTAAAAGGGGGGGATGTGGGTGGGAGAGGGTGTGCAGGGTGGAGGGGATGAGGGGGAAATGGGATAACTGTAATAGCATAATCAATAAAATATATTAAAAATATTAACTTACTATGAAAGTGTGGGTTTATTTCTGGGCTCTGTATTCTGTTTCATTGACCTATGTGTCTGTTTTTCTGCTAATACCATACTATTTTGATTATGATGGCCTTGTAGTATAGTTTGATATTAGATAGCATGATTCCTCCCACTTCGTTCTTCTTTCTTGGGACCATTATTACTATGCAAGGTCTTTGGTGGTTCGATATAAAGTTTTCAAATATTTGTTCTAGTTCTGTGAAATACGGCATTGGAATCTTGATAAGAATTATGTTGAATCTATACATAGCTTTGGGTTGTATGGAAATTCTAATTATGCTAATTGTTGGTTCAGTGGATTGAGTGCTGGCCTGAGAACCAAAGGGTCAGCTGTTTGATTCCCAGTCAAGGCACATGCATGGGTTGTGAGCCAGGCTTGCAGTAAGGGGCACATGAGGGGCAACTGCCCATTGATGTTTCTCTCCTTCTCTTTCTCCTTCCTCCCCCTCTCTAAAAATAAATAAATAAAATCTGAAGAAAGCATGACATGTGCTTCAACTTTTTGGAATATTTTCTATTTCTCTCTTCAGTATCTTATAATTTTCCAATACAGTTATTTTACATCCTTGGTTAGATTTATTATATTTAGGTATGTTCCCACTATTCCTATTTTGCTGAGAGTTTTTATCATAAATGGGTGCTAGATTTTATCAAATGTTTTTTCTGCATCTATTGTTATGATCATGTGGTTTTTATCCTTCATTTTGTTTACGTGGTGAATCATGTTTATTGATTTGTGAATGTTGTACCAACTTTGAATTCCTGGAATAAATCTCACTTGATCATGGTGTATGATCTTCTCAATGTATTGCATTATTTGGTTTTAATGTCTATGTTAATCAGAGGCAATGGCCTATAATTTTCTTTCTTTGTAGCATCTTTATCTGGTTTGGGAATTAGGATAATATTGGCCTCATAAAATGAGTTTGGGAACCTTCCCTCCTCTTGAATTTTACAAAATAGTTCGAGAAGGAGAAGTGTTAGTTCTCCTAGGAATGTTTGGTAAAATTTATCTGCGAAACCATCTGGTCCAGGGCTTTTTTTTTTGTTAGGAGTTTTTGATTACTGCTTCAATTTCACTAGGAGTTATTTGTCTATTCAGATTATCCAATTCTTTCTGATTTAGTTTTAGAAAATACTACGTTTCTAGGAATTTATCCATTTCATCCAGGCTGTTCTGTTTGTTGGCATATAGTTGCAATCATTTGTATTTCTTTGGTGTCGGTTATTTCCCGAGTTACAGACAGTGAAAGACAAATACCATATGATCTTACCTATAAGTGGAACCTAATTAACAAAACAAACAAGCAAGCAAAATATAATCAGAGACACTGAAATTAACAACAAACTGACAGTAACCAGAAGGGAGGGGAGAGGGAAATAATGTGTGTGTTGTTCTTTTTCAAGTTCCTTTAAGGGTGAAGTTAGATTTTTTATTTCAGCTTTTTCTTGTGGTTTCTTGTGGTATCTTGTGGTTATTTCTTGTGGGTTTTTTTTCTTTTTTCTTTTTTAAGATAGAGCAGTAATGCTATGAATTTCATTCTTAGCATTGTTTTCAGTGTTCCACAGATTTTGGATTGTTGCATCCTCATTTTATTTGTTTCTAGTAATCTTTCTTGATCTCATTGTTGATCCATTCATTGTTTGATATGTTATTTAGCTCCCATGTATTTGCATGTTTTTCAATGTTTTGTGATTGATTTCTATTTTCACAGCATTGTGGTCAGAGACAATGCTTGATATAATTTCAATCTTCTTAAATTTATTCAGACTTGTTTTGTGTCCTAACATGTGGTCTATCCTAGAAAATTTCCCATGTGCAGAAGAAAACTATGTATGTTGTGGCTTTTGGGTAAAACATTTTGGAGATATCAATTAATACGTTTGATCTAGTATGTTATTTAAGATCACTGTCACCTGATTTATTTCCTGTCTAGAAGATCTATCTATTGAAGTTAATGGGATGTTAAAATCCCTCACTATGACTGTATTTCTGTTGGCCTCTCCCTTTATGCCATCAAGATTTGCTTCACATATTTAGGTGCCCCTATGTTGAATAGGTAAATGTTTACTAGGGTTGTATCCTCTTGTTGGATTGTTTCCTGTATCATTCAGCTGTGTCCTTTTTTATCTCTTACTAGAACCTTGGTTTTAAAGTCTGTTTTGTCAGATGTAAATACTGTACCCCAGCGTTTTCTTATTTCCATTTACATGAATATCTTTTTCTTTTTCTATTGTTTTAACAATTTATTTTTTCCTTTTTTATTGGTGTTTGAATCCAGTTGTCTCCATTTTCCCATTACCACTTTCCCCTGCCCTACCCACACCCACCTTGGCTCTGTCCATGTGTCCTTCATTCATGTTCATTTACTTCTTTTCCTTCTTTCCCACATTATGAATATTTTTTCTATCCCTTTACTTTTATTCTGTGCATATCTTTCAATCTGAGATGAGTTGCTTGGAGGTAGCATATACATGGATATTGTTTTCCATTGAGCTACCCAATCAATGTCTTTTGGTTGGAATATTTAAGCCATTTACATTGTGACGTGGTTATTGATAGATACATATTTAGTAGCATTTAATTCATTATTTATTTATTTATTTTATTTATTTATTTATTATTTCTTCTTTTTTTTCTCTCATTTTCTTCTTCTTAATGAAAGCCCTTTAACATTTGTTGCAGTACTGATTTGGTGTTAATAAGCTCCTTTAGTGTTTTCTTGTCTTGGAAGCTCCTTCTTTCTCCTTTGATTTTTAAATGATAACCTTGCTGGGTAAAGTAGCCTTGGTTGTAGATACTTACTTTTTGTCACCTTCTGGCTTGAAATTTTTCTGTTGAATAATCACCTGACAGTCTAATTTGGTGCTCCTTTGTATGTAAATACCTGCTTTTCTCTTATAGCTTTTAGGATTCTCTCCTTGTCTTTAAGCCTTGTCATTTTAATTTTGACGTGTCTAAATGTAGGTCTCTTTGGCTCCAACTTATTTGGTACTAACTGAGCTTTCTGGACCTGTGTCTTTTTCTTTCACCAGATTAAAGAAACTTTTGGCCATTATTTCTTCAAATAGATTGTCAGTCCCTTGCTCTCTCTCTTCTCCTGCTGGTATTCCCATGATGTGGAGGTTTTTATGCTTCATGTTGTCCAAAATGTTTCTTAAGCTTTCCTCAATTTTTTAAATTATTTTTTTCTTCTTGCTGCTCATTTTTTCTATCTTGTCTTCCAAATCACTGATTTGGTCCTCTGCTTTCTCTAACCTAATGTTTATTCCTTCTAGTGTATTATTTATATCAGATACTGCATTCTTTATTTCTGATAGGTCCTTTTTTATGGTTTCTTTCTTTTTTCATGCTGTTGACTATCCTTATAATTATTACTCTAAACTCTCTATCTGATAAATTGCTTGCCTTCATTTCATCTAGTTCTTCTTCTGGTGAATTCTCTTGTTCTTTCATTTAGGGTCTGTTTTCTTGTCTTCCCATTTTGGCTACTGCTTTGTTTTTTCTGCCTCAATTGCTAAACTATTCAGTTGTTAAACTAATCAAGCCATAGTCGGCAGCCCAGCTTGAGCACTACATTATGGGACAGAGTAATTTCTGTTGGCTAGGGGAATGACTACTGCTTTCCCTCAGGATGATGCCATTCATAGAAGAGAACTCTGCCTGAGAAAGCTGGCCTCTGCAGTATGGACATAACTCAGCACAGGAATCCTGTGGCTGTTCTTTCAAATCTCTCCCTAGTGCCATCAAACCCAGACTATCCTCAAGTGTCTGTAGTTCACTCTGTCCTCCCTTGGCTGGAGCCCAAGGTAAGTGGCTGCAAACAAAATTTTGTGTGTTGGCCCTTTAAAAAGCTCTCTGTGTCTCTAATTGTCTCTCCCTGGTAGACAGAAGCCCTGTGGCTTTTCACAGCTAGATGTTATCTGGGTTCCTCTCTGACTCTGATGCTGTAGGCTGGGGAGCCCAGCTTGGTGTTTAGACCCCACACTTTTCAGGGAAAGCCTCTGACCACTCAACTATCCCTTTGGAACTTCAGCTGCTACCCATGGGAGCCCAGCCAGCCATTTCATGCCTCCTCCACACTTCCTACCAGTCTCATTGTGGTGAAGTAGTTTCTTCTGCCTCTGTGGTGTAAGGTTTCTCTTGAGCTAATGTTCAATTGATTATTCAGGATGATTTCTGTACAATTTAGTTGTAATTCCAGATTGGTCCTAGGAGTATGTTAGTATAGCTTTCACTCACCTCTACCATCTTGGATCTCTGCATATTTTCTTAATCTTTAAAGACATCAGTAAATCTCTGGAACTGGGAAAATGAGAGATAAAAAGTTCTCCAAAATGAATATTAATTTACATCAGCCTTTCTTCACAGTGAAAAGTGTCTCTTAATAGATTATAATCTATGAGGGACAATTTTTTCCTTGACATTTCCTAAACATCAACATTAGTGCTATTAGTAAAAAAATAAGAAAATCATTTCTAATATAAAGATAATTATTAATAATTTAAGAAGAGTTTCATGGACAATAAGACAATAAACTCTTTAAACTCCAAGATTTCTGACACTAATTTTGTGCTGTCAAAAATTAAATATGAGACAGTAGTGTTTCCAAGAGTGTAAATCCTATTTTGTTTTAACTTGATTTCTCATTTGGTCCATTGTAGGTGCTTCAAAGATCAGTCCTAAAATTTTTTTAAAATGTTGAATTTAAAAATAAATTATTAGTAATTAGAGTAGATATTTTAGGCTGGTATATTTAGGCTCATTTAATAGTAATCTTTAAAAAACTTTCTGGAATATGTAAGATTACTTAAAGCATTACCCACATATAGTAGTAGGTAATTTTTCAAACAAAAGGCAAAATAGGAAGAAAACTCTTATGTGTGTGTGTGTGTGTGTGTGTGTGTGTGTAACATCTTTTTGCAAGTTGGAATGAACAGGGAAGCCAGTAGGAAGAGAAGGCAAATGAGATTTCAGAAAACTATTTTGAGAACATTTTTCTGGTTTAAAAAAAAGGTTAATGAAATTCAGTAAGAAATTCAATTTTTCAATATTTTTAGACTTTAAACACCCACACAGAGTACCAACAGACAACTGAAATCTGATAGGATTAAAGTATCCTCTCATATTTGGACCTGAAATTAAAGCATTCTGCTGTATTTTTAGAAAGAGTAATAAAATCAATACTGTGAATAATTTCATTTAAATGGTTATTTTACTATTTTATCTTGACCAAGGATGATAATAAATCAATATATACGAGTTCATTAAAATATATTATATTGTGTATATAGTAACAATATCATTTCAATAGACTATGATTGTTTTTAAATATACAGAGCTTTGCAAATGTTGACACTTTATTTACAGTTAATCCTAATTGAACACTGAAATAGATTCTGTGTTTTTTCTTTTGTCCATAACAATTAGAATAATTCTGGTTTATATTTTACAAGATGAGTTATCATATTTTTAAATGAATACAACCCTTCAAATGCTAGCATAACAGGGAAGGAGTGAAAAAGCTATATATTTATGATTCTTCTCAAATTGTTAAGACACTTTAAAAATTATGACAGCTTGCCTTTACTTGTACATTTTTCTTATAAATAGTTAAAGATTTTTCTGAAATAATTTATAATCAAAATATTTAGGAAAAGTCTAACAAGTTATAGAAGGTTGACTCCACAGGTGGTTAAATGCTAATTTATATATAAGTCTAGGTTTAAAAAGATACAATAAATATCATTTAAAACTATTATTAAAAATTTAAATTCATTTATTTTTATTATTTTTGCCAACTTTATTAAGAAATAATTGACATACAACAACATGTAACTGGAATGTGTTTGTGTCGATTTGATACACATATATCATAATATGATTACCAACTTAGGTCCGATAACACCTCATCATGTGACATAATTACCACGTTTATTTTTTGGTGAGAACATCTAGGACATGTTAACAATTTTGGGGCATATAGTACAGTGTCACCTATAATTGCAATTCTGTACATTTGACTCCCAACACTGATTTATCTTCTGTCTAGAAGTCTGAGCTCTTGACCAACATCTTCCCATTTTCCCTTACCTATAGCCCCTGGTAACTGTCGTTCCTTCTGTGTGAATTTGGCTTTTTCATATTCCACATACAAGCAATATCAAATAAGATATGTCTTTGTCTTTCTGACTTATTTCACTTAGCATCATGTCCTCAAGGACCATTCATGTTGTCACAAATGGCAAGATTTTGTTTTTTCTTATGGCTGAAGAATATCCTGTTGTGCACATACACTGAATCTTATTTATTCATGTATCCATTGCTGGGCACTTAGGTCATTTCCACATCTTGGCTAATGCTGCAATTAACATGAGAGTGCAGATATCTCTCTGTTATTCTATTTTCATCTCCTTTGTGGGGTATACCCAGAAGTGGGATTGCTGGGTCATGCGGTACTTACATTTTTAATTTTTTGAGTAAGCTCCATACTATTTTGCATAGTGGCTGCACCAATTAACATTTCTGTGAACAGTGTACAAGTGTGAGGTGATATCTCATTGAGGTTGTGACTTTCATTTCCCTGCTGATTAGTGATGTTATGTATATTTCTATGTACCTGTTAGACATTTGAATGCCATTTTTGTAAAAATGCCTATTCAGTTATGCTGCTTATTTTCAATTAAACTGCTTGTTTGTTTTGTTATTGAGTTGTTTGAGTTCTTTATATATTTTTGGATATTAACTCCTTATCAGATACATGGTTTGCAAATAATTTCTTGTATCCCACGTGTTGCCTTTTGATTTTGTCAATTGTTTCTTTGCTGCACAGAAGTGGTTTTTTTTTTGTTTGTTTGTTTTGTTTTGTTTGTTTTTTTAGTTTGATATAGCACTGTTTATTTATTTGGGGCTTTGTTGCTTGTGATTTTGCTGTCATATTTTAAAAAATCATTGCCAAGATCTATGTCCAGGAGTTTTTTTCCTGTGTTTTCTTATGTAGTCTTTACGTAAAAACAGTAGTTTTTCTGTTTTGAGTCATATCTTTAAGTTTCTAATCAATTTTGGATTAAATTTTGTGAATGGTCTAAGAGAAGAGCTCAATGTATTTTTCTTTTGCACATGGTTATCCAGTTTTACCAACACCATTTATGAAAGAGAGACTGTCCTTTTCATATTGAGTATGGGCATATGAACAGATCATATGTTGAAATATGACAAAGGTGCCATATTTCCATACTGGCTCCTTTTTCAAATATTAGCTGACTGTGTACACAGGGAGCTCAGAATGCAGTCAACAGGAGCTATGTTCATTTAATTCTCTCTGGGAGTTTTATAAGCCACTCCCCTTATCTGCTCCCTCTGTTCAGTTATGGAGCTTCTACTTCAATGCTCTGGATGCTGTAAGGAAGAAAGGAGGTGCATCAGTGGCATCCTGCAAAGCTGGGGAAGCCCAGCATTCATTCATTCACTGGCTCTCTCTTTCCATAGTAAGAGGAATCCCCAGCCTGTCTTTTAGCCTTCTGCTGTGCTATCTTGGGACAGGTATGACACTGATTAAGTCAAGGTTTTCTCCTTAGGCTCTCCAATACATCAAAACTCTTTTGTTATTTTGTTTTTCTTTTCTAATGGTGTGCTGGGATTTTTCTTCTGGAAACCTGAACTTCCACAAAAGCTTTCTTGTCCATTGGTGACCACTCACATGAGTGTTCTGCAGGCCCTCCCAGATCATAGCCTTAAGGGGCTAGAACTGGTTTGAAGTTTCCTGTAGTTCCCATAGCTGCTACTGCAGCCTGTCTGCCTATTACCCAATCCTCATGTGGATGACTTCTCCCAGGTTCCTTGGCATATGGTACTGGATCCCACAGCTCACACAAAGGCACTTCTGTTTGTGAATGGAGGCCAAATTTTTGTTGTTGAAGTGGGAGACAAAAATGAAGAATGGCTTTGGACACATGATGCTGATTCAGCTCCAAGTGAACTTTTTGTTTTGTCCTAATATTGTTATACTAACTAATCTCTATTTTTTCAGATGGAGAAATTAAAGTTTAGTTAGGTAATATCACATGGTGAGCAAATAGGAAAGCTTGGGTTTAACCCACATCACCAAGATTTATACAACTAAATGTAAAAACTATAAAGTTTAACCTCAAGAAAATATTTCCTAAAATTTGATTGGTAGAACAGCTTTCATGTCAAAAGCAGAACCTTATTATGTGGTTACATATAAAATTACAAGTATTGAGAAAGACGGTCATAGACTTTTATACCCTTCCTTTAGAAGTTTATTTGAACTATTGATATTGGTCTTATTAGAAATAAAGAAGATATATCACATAGGCACTGTGAACACAAATAGATATTTTGTATTACCATCATCATCTTATCAATATATACTTATAATTTTAACTCATTAAACTTATGCTTAAGCATGGTACTAGTGCTAAGTGTTTTCTTGCATTGTATAATCCTATCAACAAAGCTAGGGAGTTACAATTCTGAATAACCTGGTTAAACAAATTGAAGAAACTAAAGCATAGAAAAGTGAGACCAATTGTTCAAATTGCATATCTAATGTACTAGTAATTGGTAAAATCAGAGAAATATCAAGGGAAGATAATGCTCCAAAGCTTCAATTCTTACAAAAATAATTAATGGATTCAAAATTGGATCACTACCACTTGCTAGCCACAGAGTAGTAAAATTGGGAGCAAAAGTAATGGATGAAAATTAGTTTATAACTAGGGAATAAAACATATTTGGCTTTTCTTGAGCTTTGACTTAAAAATATTAAACTCAAGTGTATGAACCCTCATTTTTTTCCACAAATGACAAGAAAACATGAGATATAACATTTACTTAACTAGTAATTAAATACATTAAAATGAAAAGGGCCTTTTTTCTTTACTATTGAATTGACTAGCTGATGAAACTATGTGATGGGATAAAAATTTACTGGTTTTCTTGTACAGCAATTTAATAATACCATCAAACTAATAAGACACCATCTCACACCTGTCAAAATGGCTATTATTAAAAAAACAAAGGATAACAAGTGTTGGTGAGGATGCAAAGAAAAGGGAACATTCCCATGTTGTTGGTGGGAATATAAAATGGTGTAGCCACTGTGGAAAACAGTATGGAGGTTCCTTAAAAAATTAAATATAGAACTAACATGCAAGATATATGCTTATCTATGTTCATTGCAGCATTATGGGCAATGACCAACACATGGAATATACATACATATCATCTTCCAGTTATAAATTAAATGAGTTGTGGGATGTAATATACAGCATAGGGAATATAGTGAATAACGTAATAACTTTGGTGAAGATGATAACTAGAGTTATCACTGAGACCATTTTTTAAAGTATGAAAGTACCACATCACCATGATGTGCACCTGAAACTAATGGAATACTGTATATCATTATTCACTATATTGTTGGAGTTCACCCTGCCTGGTCTTAGGAAGCTGTAACCCCCCCCCCCCATGACTTAGGCTGAGTGAGAAATCTCTGAACCAGGAACCACTAAGGAGACAAAACTTATTTCCCTGGCATGAACGCTGCTTCTTCTGTGCCTGGCCTCCTATGCTTGATCAGTTAGCCAATGATGGGTAAGATTTCCCACAGAGGGAATCGCCTAAGACAGGCATGATCATGTGGAGGCCTCAGGGAAAAGACTCGGGGCTGTGGAAATGAAGGGGTGATGGACATCAACCCCTGCCCCCTCAGCTTTGTCAAAGCCTGAGTCCTTGTTCTTAGTTGTAAGAATTCCAAGCCTCCTGGCTGCCTTTGTCTCCTCTGTTGACTCAGGCCTATGGAAATAACAGGGGCAGTGCAGCCCAGACCAGAGTCAGTGGACCCCTGGGATAATCAGACCTGGGGCATAGAATATGCAAGATCCTGTGAGATCTGCTTGCTGGAGGATGCTATTGAATTAGAATTTGAAGGCACAGGCAGGAAATAAGACTAGCCTTTTATGTCCTATAGTGATAAAACCCCAAACTTTGCCCAGAATCCCAGCAGGAGTTCTGTCAGCACCTTTGAAAGTTACCTATTCCTTTTGATCTTTTCTGCCAGACTGTGAATCCACAAACTCAGTCTGTATTCTTAATAAAAAGCCTTCTCAGGCCAGGGCTCAGGGCACTCTCCACTAGAGAGAGTGGCCATTTTGTTCCTATTACCCCACAGGACCTAGTTGTCTCTGTGTATGTTTTTCTCATATTTGACAAGCATCCACAGCAGGGATGGATACTGCTGACCGGTATCCGCCACAGTATATCCTTGGATATTTATACTGTATATCCAGGGAGGTCCTGGATTTCAGTTCTATTCTTGCTGTACTTTAGCTACATAACCTTACATGCATCTTTTAATATATAATATCATGAGTCTTTATCCATTAAGTAAGTTGAAGCAGAAGTCTATCACTGTGCTGATTTCTAAAGAAGTGAGGCACAAAAGGAAAGAAGGCATTTCTGATGTAATTTCTAGGCTCAACCTCTGAAATGGTGGGTTGCTGTGTAAAACACTCATCAGATTACAGTGGAAAATATGGCAGTGTTTCATTCATATGTCCAGTGACAATGTAGTGTGGAAATGGCCTACATGCTACCTATTTAAGAAACTAACTAGGTCAGCTCATTGCAACTTTAGTAAAAAAGGAAAATGATATATTCTCTGTTTGAATCTCCTTTTTAATTGTTTTTATCCCAACATGCTATGGCTGAATAGACTACTTATTTTTATTGTTTCCCAAATACTACTTTAAAATATTCTACTATTATTTTTCTCTAAAGCCAAAGCAACATAAAAGTCTATTTTGCAGGTCCAACTGGGGCCTTAGTTCAAGTGTTTAGAAAAAAAATAATGGCCTCTGTGATTAGAGTTCTTTATATGAATACTCCTGTAATTTTTTTCTTTTTTAATACAGAATACTTACTTCTCAAAAAAAAAAAAGTTTCGTCTTGATTGTACATGTATCTGGTTTAATGATTTCATGTTTAGGAGACTAATTATTAAAACTGCTGTATAAGAGCACTGTTTGTTCCCTTATACTTTAGCTATAGTTTCAAATAAACTAGATATTGATATTAAAAAGTAATGATAAATCAGAAATTTGTATTTTTAGAAATATTTGTCATTCCAGTGAGAGGGGCTTAAGGTATTAAAAGATATCTATCTCCCTTGTCTATGTGATTGGCTTTTTAAAAAAAAAAATCAAGGAATATGCTGGTATCAGCACAGATTCATCCTAATAAACTGCAGCATTACTTCTGAAGTTTATTGTACCTGCAACATTCTTAGGTAGCAGTGAGGTGATAAAAAAAAAAGCACTGGAGTCAAACAGGGTGCTTAATAGCATGTGTTCAGGAGTTAAAACAGCACTTGAATTCTTGCTCTGTGCTTTTAGAAAGATATTTAACCTCTCATCTATAAGTGGGAGGAAATAATATAAAAATTCTCATCCATAATAAGGAGGTATTAAGACAGAAGTTCCTCAAAGGGTTTTGTAAGAATAAAATGAACTGAGATAATGCCTATACATAGTCAATAATTGCCTCACATTCAGCTAACAGTCAATAAATGGTGCCTACACTTGGAAGGTGCAGGAAGAAGAAACTGAGGAAAAATTAAGACTAGGATAAAGAACTAGTTTAAAAATGCACTAGCAATGTCATCTCAAGCAAGTACTTGCAATATCTATACCTTAATTTTCACTCCTACAAAATAAGGATGAAGATGACTAAATCTAACCATATTAGTTTTCTGTGACTGTGTATCCAATTGGCAGAAAGTTGGTAACATATTTAAAAAGTTAGTGCCATTTACTGGTACCTATTTATTATTTTATAGCTTCTTTAGGTCAGACTTCCAGACTTGACTAAACAGAGTCCTCACCTCAGGGTTTCCCCAGGCTGCAGTAATGGTGTCAGTTGGTTGTATTCTCATCTGGGCAAAGATCTGCCTCCAAGCTTATTCAGGTTGTTGGAAGAGATTATTTTCTTGTGATTGTATGACTGAAGGCCCAGGTTTCTTATTGGCTGTTGGGAGGAGGCTACCCTCATCTCCCAGACACTGCACGCAGACCCTTGCCATCTGAGCTTCTCCATAGAGCTGCTCACAGCATGACTTCAGGGGGGCAGCAGAATATCTCACCCCAGTGCAGAGATGGAGTGTTATATGACATGATGTAATCATACGTGTGACCTCCCGTCATTGTTGCCTTACAATGGAACCTAACCAAGGAAGTGACAGCCCATCACCTTTACCATAGTCTATTGACTACTAGCAAGTCTTAAATTCCTTCTGTCCTAAAGGGTAAGAGATGTCACAAGCACTTGCCTCATTGGTTGCTACCTTAAATACTTTTTGCCACGTTATCTCATAAGTTTTGAAAAATTTGAAATACATATCTATGTATGTAATTTCCAACAGTCTTTCTAAATAAAGTGTTATATAAATCTAAGAAGGCATTAGCTCTTGATAAACTATTCTAAGCAGTTTTATTTTAATAATACTGAACCAAAAGCCTAAAAAAATTCTTCAACCATCAAAAAACTCTTCTGATATATGTATGAATAAATGGAGAGATGATAAATACATAAATAAAGATATATTCTATGAATAGCACAGCAAAGTATATGCATTCATTTTTTAAAAGATCCCCAAGTATACTTGGTGGTTAACACTCTAAGAGGCTGCAAAAAGAGGAAGCTGAACTGCTCAAAGTTTTGCACTTCCAATATCTCACATAACTTAGGTAACTGAACTGTTGTATGTTGTTATGAATCATTTTGAGTGAATTTAAAACATTAAAAAGGTTGATTTGGAAGCTTTAAACTGAGTTTATTAATACAGGTAGATTAATTAAAGATAAAACATAGAACATAGATGGGTGGATCATATTAACTCCCAAACAACTGTGCCTTTTGCATTAGCTGCTCTAGAAATTATCTGATTGTGATGGTACAAAATGAAAAAAAAAGATTCCCCCATTCATCTTGGTTTGGCACCATTTCTCCAATAAATATATTTCTAAATCTCATTAAGAGATTAGCTAATGCTTCATTTTTCATTCATATAACATACAAAGTTTATGAAAGATTTTCCAAAAGCTTTTTAAACTTTAAGTTTGGTTATATAAATATCAATTTTTGTTGGTACAGACGTCTTCATATGAGCGCTAGACATTTTCCACTAAGCTATTAGGATTTCAGTACCAACTAGAATCAGTAACACAAAAATATTTTGTGATCCTGAAGTCATCAGAGCAACCATGGTGATCTCTGTTATTAAGAAAAGTACAAATAAAGAATGATTTATCTGACAGACAATAGGTGGATGGGTCTCTTCTTTACAAAGCGTATCACTCATATGAGTCAAATTAATTTGTGTAGTATAAAACTGTCTAATTTCTTTCAAATTTAGTTATAATCATATTATTTTTTTTCACATACAGGGAATAGAAGCAGAAATTTTAAGCTCCTTTAAGAAAAAGGTCCTATGATGATAATTAATAAAGGTTATCGTATTGCCACATTTATCATTAAGTTATTTGTATCAGAAATTACAATAAGTTTTGTCCATATATTAACTTATTTTTCCCTCCAAGAGTGCTCAGATGAGTTTATAGAAAAGAAAACTAAAGTGCAAAAAATTGAATAATTTGTCCAAAGCCACACTGCAGAGTTCAGATTTGAACACAAACAATCTGACTCAAAAGCACTTGTGCTTATCAAACCTGATCAACTGCCTTCAAGTTTCAATTTTGTTTCTGATATGAATTCATAATCTACTTATCAAACTTAATGTTAACATGGTAGCATTATATTGGCAAAATCTCAGAGAAATGGAATGCTTCCCATTTAATTCTAAGTAGAGGTGAGTTTATTTTGTTTGATAGTAGGAAGCTTAAAAGAAGAAACAAAATTTTTAAGATGCTCTCAAACCTACTAAAGTGGTTAGTAGACTAAATATTTTTCAATATAAATACTGTATAACTGGCCAGGAAAAGAACAACTTTCTGCACTAATTAACTAAAGATAAGATTCAGGAAACTCAAGAATAAATGAGGAAATTTATTTTACTTTTTCTTAATCTCCAGAATTTGTTATTTTTAACAAAGTCTAGAAAATACACTTTACTGTGTGTGTGAATTCATGTGTGCATGTACATGCTTGAACTGGTTATTCAGTTTAATAATATCAGTGTCATGTTGAACACTTAATACAATATACAGGTGGTGTATTAGAATTGTATGCCTTAAACCAATGTAATTTATTAACTAATGTAACCCAAATACATTCAATAAAAATTAAAAATGAACAAATAAATATAACAGAGAAAACAATTGGTTAAACAGTTATATAAATGTAATGCAGAGTTAGAAGGTATGTCATGATTCCTATTCTGGTTCTATTAACCATATTTGGATAGTACTACATTAAATTAACTAGTCAAAAAATAAAACATATATATCTTCATTAATTTCTTTCTTCAGTGTGTTATAATTTTCTGAGAATGGGTCTTTTCATTCTTGATTAGGTTTATTCCTAGGTATTCTTGTTGGAAGCAATTTTTTTTTAGAAACTTGATTTCACTTTTTTTAGAGATTTTCTTTCTTTATTTATTTAGAGAGGGGAAGGGAGGGAGAAAGAGAGAGAGAGAGAAACACCAATGTGTGGTTGCCTCTTGCATGGCCCCCACTGGGGACCAGGCCCACAACCCAGGCACTTGTCCTGACTGGGAATTGAACCTGCGACCCTTTGGTTCACAGCCCACACTCAAATCTACTGAGCTATGCCAGCCAGGGCCTGAAGCAATTTTGAGTGGGGTTATTTTCTTAATTTCCCTTTCTATTAGTTCATTATTGGTATATAAAAATGCAACTGATTTCTGGATGTAAATTTGTAACCTGCTACTTTGTTGAGTTCATTTATCAGTTCTAGGAGTTTCTTGGTAGAATCTTTGGGATTCTCTATATACAGTATTATGTCATCTGTGAATAAAGACCATTGTACTTCTTCATTTCCAATTTGGATGACTTTTATTTCTTCTTCTTGTCTGATTGCTGTGGCTAGGACTTCCAGTACTGTGTTGAATAAGAAAGGTGAAATTGGAAATCCTTGGCTAGGACTTCCAGTACTGTGTTGAATAAGAGAGGTGAAATTGGAAATCCTTGTGCTGTTCCCAAACTTAAGGGGAAGTCTTGTAGTTTTTCTCCATTGAGTATGATGCTGGCAATGGGTTTGTCATATATGGCCATTATTATGTTTAGGTATGTTCCTTCTATTCTCACTTTACTGATAGTTTTTATCATAAATGAGTACTGGATTTTATCAAATACCTTTTCTGCATCTGTTGATAGGAAGGATCATGTGGTTTTGATCCTTCATTTTGTTTATGTGGTGAGTCATATTTATTGATTTGTGAATGCTGTGCCAACCTCACATTCCCAGAATAAATCCCACTGATCATGATATATGATCTTTTTGAGGCATTGGTATATCCGGTTTTCTAATATTTTGTTGAGAATTTTAGCATCTATGTTCAGCAGAGACATAGGCCTATACTTTTCTTTCTTTGTATTATCTTTATCTGTTTTGTAATTAGGATACTATTGGCCACATAATATGAGTTTTGGAAACTTCTCTCTTGAATTTTATTACATAGATTGAGAAGCAGAGGTTTTAGCTCTTCTTGAAATGTTTGGTAAAGTTCCCCTGTGAAGCCATCTGGTCCAGGCCTTTTGTTTGTTGGGAGGTTTTGATTACTGCTTCAGTTTCATTAGGTATAATCTGTCTATTCAGATTTTCTGATTTATCTTTATTTAGTTTTGGAAGATTGTATGTTTCCAGAAATTAGTCTATTTTGTCCAGGTTGTCTAGTTGAATGGCATACCGTTGTCCCTAATATTTTCTTATAATCCTTTCTATTTCTTTGGTGTCAGTTGATATTTTTCCTCTTTCACATCTGATTTTATTTATTTAGGTTCCTTCCATTTTTTTCTTGATGAGTCTGGTTAAAGGTTTGTCAGTCTTGATTATCATTTCGAAGAGCCAGCTCTTGGATTCATTGATATTTTGTATTGTCTTAGACTCTGTATTATTTATTTCTGCTCTGATCTTCATTATTTTCTTCCTTCTACCCTCTTTAGGCTTTGTATGTTGTTCCTTTTCAAGTTCCTTTAAGTGTGAAGTTAGATTTTTTTATTTGAGCTTTTTCTTGTTATTTTTTTCTCTTGAGATAAGTCGATAGTGCTATGAATTTCATTCTTAGGATCGTTTTCCCAGTGCCTCACAGATTTTGAGTTGCTGTACACTCATTTTCATTTGTTTCAGGAATCTTTTGATTTCTTCCTTGATCTCATTGTTGATCCATTAATTGTTTAATAATGTGTTATTTAGCTTCCATGTCTTTGTGTGTTTTTCAGTGTTGTTTTTGTGATTGATTTCTAGTTTCATAGTATTGTGGTCAGAGAAGATGCTTGATATGATTTCAGTCTTCTTAAATTTATTGAGACTTGTTTTGTTTCCTAACATGTGGTCTATCTTAGAAAATGTTTCATGTGTACTTAAAAAGCGTACATATTCTGCTGCTTTGGGGTGAAATGCTCTGAAGATATGAATTAAATCTATTTGACCTAGTGTGTCATTTAAGGAAAATTTCTCCTATTAATTTCCTTTCTGAAAGATCTATCTACTGAAGTCAACAGAGTGTTAAAATCCCTGACTATGACTGTAGTTCTGTCAATACCTCCCTTTACATCCATCAATATTTGCTTCACATATTTAGGTCCTCCTGTGTTGGGTGTATAAATGTTTACTAGGATTATATCCCCTTGTTGAATTATTCCTTTATTATTATGTAGTACCTTTCTTTGTCTCTTGCTATAGCCTTGGTTTTAAAGTCTATTTGTTGGATATATGTACTGTTATCCAGCTTTTTCTCTTTCCATTTTAATAAAATATCTTCCTCCATCCCTGTACTTTTAGTCTTGTGTATCTCTCAATCTGTGTCACTTCATGGAAGCATATACTATGTTCATGGATTAGAAGAATTAACATCATTAAGATGTCCATATAATCTAAAACAATCTATAGATTCAATGCAATTCCTATCAAGATTTTAATGACATATTTAACAGAACTGAAAAAATATTTAAAAAATGTATATGGAACCACCAAAGGCCCTGCATAACAATAGCAATCCTGAAAAAGAAGAACAAAGTTGGAGGGATCATGCTACCTAATATCAAACTATACTATAAAGCCATAGTAATAAAAACAACATGGTACTGTCAGAAAAACATACACATTGATCAATGGAACAGAAGAGAGAGCCCAGAAATAAATCCACACTGTTATATTGTTATAGCAGTTAATATTTAACAGAGGATGCAAGCATATACAATGGGCTAAAGATAGTTTATTCAATAAATGGTGTTGGGAATATTAGACAGATACATTCAAAAAAAATAAAACTAGACCACTTTTTTACACCACCCACAAGAGTAAATTCAAAATGGATCAAAGCCTTAGATGTTAAACCTGAAACCATAAAATTCCTAGAAGAAAACATAGGCAGCAAAATCTCTGACATTGCTTATAAAAATTTTTTATCAGGTATATCTCCTCAGGCAAAGGAAACAACAACAAGAAAAAAACACATAAACAAATGTGACTAAAACAAACTGAAAAGGTTCTGCACAGCAAAGGAAATCATGAAAAAATAAAAAGGCAACCCAAAGGATGGGAGAACACATTCACTGATATATCTAATAAAGGGTTAATATCCAAATTTTATAAAGTATTTACAAAACTCAACACTATAAAAATTTTTAAAAAAATTAAAAATGGGCAAGTGACCTGGTTAGACACTTCTCCAAAGAGGACTTACAGATGGCCTGCAGATGTATGAAGAAATGTTTGACATTGGTAATCATCAGAGAAATGCAAATTAACACCACAATGAAATATCATCTCACAGCTATCAGAATGACTATCATCAATAAGTCAACAAGCAACAATTACTGGCAAGGATGTGGAGAAAGGCAAACCTTTTTGCACCACTGATGAGAATGCAGACTGGTGCAGCCAATGTGGAAAGCCACGTGGAGATACCTCAAAACATTAATAATGGGTCTGCCTTTTGAGCCAGCTATCCCACTACTGGGAATATATCTTAAAGGACACAAAACACTAATTTGAAAGAACATTAGCACCCCTATGTTCATTGCAGCATTTATAAACACCAAGATATGGAAGCAACTCAAGTGTCCATCAATAGATGAGTGGATAAAACAAGTATGGAACATTTACACAATGGAATACTACTCGGCCATAAAAATGAAGGAAATTGTACTCTTTGTGACAGTATGAATAGACCTAGAGAACATTATACAAAGTGAAATAAGCCAGAGAAAGAGGAATACCATATGACTTCACTTACATGTGGAATCTGACAAGCCAAGTGAATTAACAAGGAAAATGGGGACAGACTCATAGATGGAGAGCAGGATGACAGCTAGTGGTGGGGGGAGGTAAGGGTGAGGAACTATTGAGCTAAAAGGAAAAAAGGACATGGACAACAGTGTGGTGATTGCTGGGAGGGGGAGATGGGTTTAAGAGGACTCAGTGATAATGTAAAAATATGCAATGATTAAATGAAAAGTAAAATATAATGAAAAACACTAAAAAATAAAAATAATAATAAGCCAAAGGAATTTAAAAAATAAACCAAGCAAGCAAAAGAATTTATGATGTGAATGATTTGAATATAATCTCTTAAGTTGGATGAATTTGTGACATTTTAGACCTAATTCATATACCAGTGTAGTTGGCTAATTATTATGCCCTCAAATATTATTTTTAAGGATTTTATTTATTTATTTTTAGAGAAAGGGGAAGAGAGGGAGAAAGAGAGGGAGAGAAACATTAATGTGCAGTTGCCTCTTATGTGCCTCTGACTGCAGGCCTGGCCCACAACCCAAGCATGTGCTCTGATTGGGAATTGAACCAATGACCCTTTGGTTCAGTACTCAATCCACTGAGCCACATAAGCCAGGTATTCCCTCAAATATTTTATTGTTCATCCACAAAGAATAAATTATGTTAAGCGTAGAGTGGTTTTTAGCTGTAGAAATAACAAAAACTTTTGTTCATTATGCTACTTTCTTTCTTAAATACTGATCACTGTTTGATTTTTATTTATGTTATTTAATTAAATTTATTGGGGTGACATTGGTTAATAGGATCATATAGGTTTCAAGTGTACATTTTTATGATACATGATCCATATATTGCACTGTGTCCTCTGCTGAAAGTCAATTCACCTTCTTTCACCATATATTTGGCCCCCTTGCCCCCTTTTAACCCCCCCTTACCTTTGGTAACCATGGTGTTGTCTGTGTCTATGAGTTTCAGTTTTATATCCCACATATGAATGAAAACGTATTTTTGTGACTGCTATTTGAAATAACTTTTATCCAAAGTGGAATGTTCAAAACATTTCAGTGTCATTACACTGAAAACATATCAAAATGTCTATTTCTATTGTTATTTTACCTAAGTAAGAAAAATATTGTTTATGTGTGCAATGAAATTAACTGAATTCCTGTATCAGATAATCACATGTCATAGCACATAAGACACAAGGGGACAGGGGGAGTTCCATAAGTGTAGGCAGTGGTGTCTTTGCTTACAGCATACTGCTGTTTACTTTGGCCAGTTAAGTAAACTCACATGCTGTGTTAAGTTATTTAATCTTAATTACACTCACCATAAGAAAATGAACAATTTAAAATTATTCTCTATAAAGAAATAGGACATTAAAATAGCATTAATAAAGCAAACTCAGTAATTAAATGAGAATGCGGCCAGCAGATACTTGACTCCTACTCTTGTCGAGCATTTTATCAGACATTACATTGTTACAATGACATTACGTCATAAATGACATCATTTGACATATGAATTTACATTCTCATTATGAATGAACCTTTCCCAAAGTGGATATTGAATATTGTACTTGTTGATTCTTTGGGGATTATATTTTTAGCTTGATGGAGATAACAATTGAATATTAAACTAGAGTAACAATCTAATTTTAAAACATTGCTATCAATAAACCCATGAAATCTATGATTAAAATAAATTTAAAACATTTACAGTTCAAAAACAATATTTATGCTAAATTGCATAATTTACCTTTTGGAATTTTTACCCCTGTATATGTCTTACAAAGATCAGAATGCATTGTAATGGTACATATGTAATTTATAAAAATATAAGCCATAAACTTAGGAATCAGCCTGGCAGTCTGTTTCCTCACTCCTACGTGAAGTTGTCTTACTTGCTATATCTAGAAATCCATTCATTTGTATCTCTCTCTACCTGTGTTCTATTTCAAGACACCATTATCTTTACCAGGTGAAGTATAAGAGTTTCTTATGGTGTCAGTGTATATATGAACCTCTCCATTTTAAATTCACCACTACAACTGGAGGGATACTTTGAAATTACAATTAGATGAGTGCCCATCACTGTCTGCCCACTTTTTAAAGCTAACTTCCATTAGGCACTAAAAGGCTCAGTTCTCACCTGTATCTTTAGGGCATGTCCTTATTCCCCCTTCGCTGAACTTTGTCACTCCCTACCTGAGCATCTATTATACCTCCCTGTTCGCATTTGTTATAGGTGTTCCTTGCTGTTAACTTATTTTTAGTCTTCTCATATCAGATTGAGACTTACCTACATGGAAATTCTTTGACCTCCATAACTAGGTCATTTTTAATATGATGGGAACATGGTTTTTCTTCATGGGACTGACCACAATCATGATTTTACACTCATATAGTCATTTGATCAGTGCTTGTCTTTGCCTATATCTTCATAGAAATGTTCTGTGCCTATTTCTAGTTATTTCCTTTAGATAAATTTTCAGAAGTAAAGTTGTTAAGTCAAGAGAATACATGTATTGTTAAAGTTCTAAATAGATATGTTCAAATAGTTTTTCAGAAAGAAATAATTTGCATTCCAGCAGCGGCATATGAATTATCTTCTTCACTGCAATAGAAATATTATATTATTTGTAACATGAATGCTAATGGGAAAATTGTTCTGGATAACTAATATACCTGCCATCATAGATGCCAAAATGTCATCTCCATGGGAAGGAGGGATTTATAATATTAGTTAGTAATGCTCTCACAAGTATGCTTTCTTCAGGAAAAAAATTAATTCATTTTCATCTTGTACATTGATGAGTGACTAATGCAATTAATATGGCAGTGGTTGAGCATTACTAGACTGGGTTGTAGTTTTGTTTAAAATAAATGCCATTATCTAAAGAAACTTTTTAAAAAGATAAACTACACTTGAATTGATTTTACTAGCATTTAAGTTATAAAGCATCTTTCATATTTGTTAGTTCTTGTAAACACAGATGTATGATTCAAAATCATAACCTAAATTTCCTTATATACATTAATTTTTATAAAACCATCAGGCTATTTAATTATTCTTCCTATATTATATACACCTAAATTCATATGAAATAAATAGCCAACAACCTCCATTACAGCTGAAGAAAACAAGATAAATTATCTCTAACTCCACAGCTTCAGAGGAGTGTCCTCAAAAAGATTTTGTGTGGCTTTCACTCTGAAAGGTCTAAAAATTAGAAAGATACTAATTTATAAAATTATATGTGTCAACTCAAGTACTGAGTGCAGAAGAAATGTTTAAATTTCTATCCCAGACTGTTTTTATTCAGTTGGTTTAGATTTACACTTCAAATGATATTTATATTCAGGAGGGAAGAGGCTTATAAACTGTCACTCTTATTTCTCAATAGGCTGCTGATTTTAGTTAAATTAATTTCTAGCAAAGTCATTCTAAAGCCATGGAACATGCTGATTTACATCTATTTGGTGGACCAGACTTTTGTTGGTCTCATACTGATGATAATAAAAATCTATAAATGTGAAGACAGAAGGCACTCAGATGGTGTTTGGCATAATGGAATGTGTCAAACTATTTCTAGTGATGATGACAGGTTTTGTACAATTTGCACCATTTTAATGGAATGATAAAATCTATATGTTTACTTGGGTATGAAAAAGCAGAGGGGAAAAAAGTGTTCCAAATGTAATAAGCAATAAAAGAAATCATTTTTATGATACAATGTGTAAAATTTGTTACTGTGTTGGATTTATAGTACACTAATTTGTAAAATAAATGAAGTATAGAGATTGAAATGTGCTCGAAGTATTACAACTTACCTTGCATTACCTGTTATGATTACTGATAACTTTAGGTGCTTATAGAGAATGGAAAATGCCTTTTCTATGAAAGCACTGTGGTTGTGCAGTTTCATTATATTTTGGAAACTTCATCCATTTATTTGACATTTTTTATTGGCTATGCAGTAGTACTAACTCTCTTAACGAAGAAGCCCCCTTCTCAAAACATACCTATTTCTCAGAAATTTCCTAAACAGAGAAAGAATAAAACTTGATTTGCAGAGGCACGTTCTGAAGTTTTGTTTTGTTTTTATAGTTTTAAAAATCTCAGTGGAAATGTTAATAAACATGTTAGAACTAATATGTTTCTGGGTTTTTTTATTTATCTACAGAGAAAAATCATATTCTGGGGTTATGTTAGAGATATTTAGGAAATAATAGAAATTAGACTCTGATAAGAAAAAAAAAATTCTGGTGAAAAACCTGGCAGTGGAACTGCCAAAGAGAAACATGGATTCCAGTTCCCGCCATGAAAGACCTGGTGATGAAGTGACAGAAGCTCGTGCACAGTCAATAATCTCCTCAGACTTTATTTTATGCAGTTCCTGCTACAGCACAACTGCTTGCCCACGTCCTCTGAAGATCTGGGCATTGGATGTAAAAGACAGAGTTTCAATTTGCTGACCAGCTCCACCTTTCCTTGAGTTACCCTCTAGACCTGCACTGTCCCATATGATAGCTACTGGCCAATATGAAGTCATTGAACACTTAAAATGCAACTAGCTCAAGTTGAGATGTGTCATATGTATAAGATAAAATTAGATTTCAAAAGCTTAGTATGAAATGAAAATGCAACAATATAAAGCAAAACATCTAATTAAAAGCTGGGCAGAGTACCTGAAGAGGTAGGCCTCCTAAGAAGTCATAAAGACAGGGAACAGACATATGAAAAGATGCTCAACCTCACTTACAGGTATAAGGGAAATGCAAATCCAAACCACAGTGAAATGAGACTCACACCCCTGAGAGAAGCTGCTATCAATGACAAGAAAAATCATTTCTTAAGAGAGGATGTGGAGAAAAGTGGAGCTTGTTCACTGCTGGTGGGAACATACATTGTTGCCACTTCCTTGGAAAACAGTATGGAAGTTCCTCAGAAAATTAAGAATAAAACTGCCCTATGACCTAGCAACCTTCTTCTAGGTATCTACCTGAAAAAATTGAAAATACATATTCATAAAGATATATGTATTCCTATGTTCATTTCAGCATTATTTTTCATACCCATGGACTAGGCAATTATTAAAATGTCTCAAAGATTATTTGCAAATTATTTACTGGGATGAGGAAAATAATTTCCAACAGTCTCTGAGCTCTGAAATAAAGAGCAGTGTGGTGATGTGCCTCACAGAGCCTGAGAATAGCTGGATTGGGTGGGGGCGGGTGGGGGGAGCGCTACCTGCAGGAGGAGAACCTGAACATTTCCGACAGGGAATGTGTTCCTGGGAAGTTCGCACAGAAGAGGGCACTGCAGCTCTGTAACATGGCAGAAATGGCCTCAGGGCTTTTCTATAACATGGCCAGTGGAAACTGGGCCAAAGGATAATGCTACAGTCCTGAGGTGTATTTGGCAGGAACATTTCTTGCTACATCTACTGCCATTGTGTTTAAGGACCAAAATCAGAATTCTCATGACAAGTTGGCAGTGATTTGCAGAAAAAAAATCGCCATAATTTGCAAACCTCCTCCTCCACCCAGCTTCTAACCCTGCTTATACTGAGGATCAGTGCAACAGGGAGAATAGCTCAAATCCACAAATCCTGACTTGGACTGAATGCTTCTTCTTTAGCCTTAGGAAGGCACTTACTTACTTTCTGTCCTGCTTTTCTCATTTGAAAAATGAGAAACATAATACTTTCTTCTTTCCCAGACGAATGGTGAAGACTAATGTGTTTTAGAGAACTTTAAAAGGAAAAAAAAAGTGTTCATGTACAAAATATATTCTTTTTCCTTTTCTTTCAAAATAACTCAAAAATGGTTTGTCTGGTGACACCATGAAAAAAAGATGATTTTAGACAAAGCTCTTAAGTAATATATGGTCTGTCTATAAAGTATAAAGCCATATAATATGAAAAAGAGACATTTATTAAAGAAGATACAAGAAACAATGTATATGGGACAATAATAGCTCGGTCCCCTTCAAAGTAGGCCCCTTCCCAGTTGAAAATCACAGTTAATATGGTCTTCATCTTGTTGTGAATTTGCTGTGCCTTCTTCAGGTGTAGAGAACCAAGTGCTTTTCATTGGGATGACTGGGCCTTCATTTCCAGACCATAGTGGTGGAGCCATGATTCATCCACAGTTGTGACCTTCTTGAGGAAATCTGTTTCTTCAGTAGTGGTTTGAATCAAGTCACGAGCAGCCGCAGTGTGATGTTCCTTCTGCTCTGGTAGAAGAAGCCATGGGATATATTTGCCACAGCACATTTCATGCCAACATTCTGCATCAAAATCTCAGACCCAGTAGTTTTTGGAGTCTCCAGATCAGATTCTAGGTCTCACGCTCTCAGTTGATGATCTTTGTTTATTGCAGCCCCTGCGCTCAACATTCCTAGGTGTTCTGCTTGTTGCAGGCCTTCCAGCACATGGATCACTTTCAACAGATTCTCGACCATCTTTGAAGCATTTGTGCCACACCTTTATTTGTGCTGCACTCATGGCATCATCCCCAAAAACCTTCTAAATAACCCAAATAATTTCCATGGAGGAATGTTCAAGCTTAATGCAATATTTGATGCATATTCATTGCTCTACTTACTCAGTCATTTTGTATGTGATGACCACACAGTAGACACTGTCACTCAACAGTATCTACCACCCCCACTGACTACTACAGTGAAGTTGTCATTGTTCATGCATGTGCACATTCCAGTCCACTCTCCTTGGCTGCCAGGTTACATTGATGTCGTATAAACCATTCTCGTTATATTAACAATAACTGGACTTTTTCTGGACAGCCATCATATATACTCAAGTATTTGATTTATTTCCCAGTGGTCCACACCAACAAGGTTAGTAGACATTTGCTAGTTTTTGCTATCAAACATCAGTTTCCTTTTATTAGCTTAAATGCTGTGGGGGTCTCTTTGGGGAACTCTTTCCCACTTTTGCACTCTTAGTGGTGCTATAATACAATGTGTTCTGAATTCTTTTTCTCAAAAAAGTGTACAAAGCTAAGCCAATCTGCAACTTTCCACAAGTGTTTTGAATCTTATAAAAATATATTTAAAATAATTAAAGAAAGCAAAACTATATAGAGCACATATTACAGTTACTTCCAAATTTATTTATTTATTTTTTGCTGATTCTGTGATTAACCATGTATCATTTCAATCAAAAACTGGCTATAGGTAGCCAGAGTCATTTAACCAATTTGTATTATTTGAAAACTAAACATACATATTTTTTTAATGTTCTGGTTATGGCTAACATCCCTGGAAATAACTTATGAGCATTTAACAAAAGTCAAGTTAATGATCTGTAGTTCACCCTGCCCCCTCCAAAATCCAGATTTGATTAATCAGAAATTTACTGAATTGTCCCAATAAGGTTGTAATCTTTTACCAATTCTTACCCTTGAGTCAGTTCTACAACTCAGATCTAAGGAAGGATACTCCTATAGCAACACAGTGGGCACTGCAAATATTCTAATCTTCCTCTAAGATACCTTTTATCGTGCTCAAATACAATGTGTCCTGAGCAAGAAGAAAAGCAAAGTTTTCTAAGAATCGCTTGATTTATAATTCTTTGAGATATCTCCATACTACTTTCCACAGTGGCTGCACCAGTCTGCATTCCCACCAGCAGCGCAAAAGTGTTCCACTTTCTCCACATCCTTACCAGCACTTGTTTGTTGATTTATTGATGATGACCACAGATGTGAGGTGATATCTCATTGTGGTTTTAATTTGCATTTCTTTGATGATTAGTGATGTTAAGAATCTTTTCATATGTTTATCAGTCATCTATATGTCCTCTTTGGAGAAGTGTCTATTCAGGTCTTTTGCCCATTTTTTTAATGGGATTGTTTGTTTTTGGGTTTTGACTTTTATGCTTTCTGACCTCATGATTCCACTTCTGGGAATTTATCCAAAGAAACTCAAAACACTAATTCAAAAGAATATAAGCACCCCTATGTTCACTGAAGTATTATTTACAATAGCCAAGATAAGGAAGCAGCTCAGGTGTCCATCAGTAAATGAGTGGATGAAAAAACTATGGTGCATTTACACAATGGAGCACATTATGCTAAGTGAAATAAACCAGTCAGAGTAAGACAAAAACCATATGATTTCACTCATACCTGGGATCTAATGAACAAACTGAACTAACAAACAAAACAAACAAACTCATAGATAGAAAGCAGGCTGATGGCTTTTAGGGGTTGGATTTGTGGGATTGAGAGGCTGAGCAAGAAAGATAAAAGACTCATGGACACAGACAACAGTGTGATAATTGCTGGGGGAGGGGGTGCTTGGAGGCAAAGGGCTTTATAAGGGGATAAAACATAATGGAAAAGTACAATAAAAAATTAAAAATTTTAGAAAAGGAGTTACTAGGTTTAGATCTGAACTAACACTAACCTCAGGCAAGTGCCAATTCAGTCTCATTGTGATAAAGTAGTTTATGGAAGTCAAGCAATTTTAATCCTCATTTCGTCCAGGAAGATTTAAAAGTATCTTAGGGTTATCGGACCAGTTACAGATTATAGAGTTAAAATAGATAACTATTCAATGTGGGAGATTCTGTCAATGCATTCCCGACTCGTGGAATTGCCATTAAGGGTAAGATATTTATTGAACTATTGCTATGACAATTTTCAGGCTACTTGTTTGAAACCTGAGAAGGTATCAGAATCACCTGGAGGACTTCTTTTGGCAGAGATTGCTGAACTCACCACTAGTGCCTCTAATTTAGTATGTTTAGGATGGGGCTCCATGATGTGCTTTTTAAGTAAGTTCTCTGCTTGATGTAGATACTGCTAGTTCTGGAGACCACACTTTGGAAACCATCGTTCTAGACCATGATCTTGGCAATTTAAATTCAGTTGTAATTTTGAGATAATTTTTTATCTATATTGAATTTATATTCTAGTTGGAGAGACAAGGTGAAAAACATAAATATACAATGTGATTTCAGGTAGTACTGAGTATTGTGAATAAAAAGAGCAGGGTTCAGAATAAACAATAATAGGAAATGCAGTTTGCAAGACAGGGTGATCAAGGAAGGCCTCTTTGAGAAAGTAACATTAAGCAGAGCCTGAATGAAATAGAGGAGTAAGCCTTATGAGATAGGTGCTTTGCCAGGGAAGAGCAGAGAAAATGCCCTAAAACAGGGAGGGCATCATTAAAAAGGGCTCAGTTCCTACAGTAAGACAATAGTACTCTATCTAGAGACTTGAAGAATGAATAACACATGATTACAACTACCTGCCATTTAAATCTACTGCTTGACTTGTGTAAAACACCAGGGCATCTAATAGAATGACGTTTGATTTTTATAAGCTTAATAAAATGGTGACTCCAGTTCTAGCTGCTATTATAGGTGTGCTCACTATTTTTCAGTAAACCCAATTATCAATTGATTATAGGCATAGAGCTGATGGTCCATCTAAAAATTATTTTCCATCCTCATGTGAATTTTAAAGAAATGATGAATAAGAGGTGCAGCCAAAGGCAAGACTATAATGCAATGGATGGCAAAGAAAGAAAATCATTTAAAAAAATCTACAAATATTATAATGTGACAAAATTTAGCACTGCAGAGATAATCTATTTCCTTTATTTTTCTTTCCTTTATATTTATACATATGTTTAATTAATTTTATTTCTCAATTTCTTTTTTTTTCTTTTTGCTGAATCTAAGAAGTATTGAGTGCTATTCAAACACTCATCACTTAGTTCATAGAAGAAAGGAAAACAAAAAATGAACTAGATCAAATGTAGGTTCTAGACATAGAGTTCAATATTGTAACAATGAAACTTGTTTCATTTCAAAAAGCAGGTGTTTTCAAGGTTGAAATATAGACTTGTTATTTTATATGGGAGTACTGCAGAAACAAGAGTAGGAAGAAAGTAGGAAGAAAGCATAAAGGAAAGAACCCATGAATGCTGGCTATTTTTGATACTTGGCATCCATAACACATTCCTAAAAGATCTTGATTTTCTTTTGGATAATTATCTTTCTTGTGTGCTTGCAAATAAAGTCACCCTATTCTCCCATGATGGAAACCAATACTATTTCTAGAGTATCCTTCTGCTAAATACACTTTTTGCTTGGATATAGTCAAGATGCTGACTCACAACCATTTTTCTAAGATTAGACACCTCTCTAATGGAATGGCAAGATAATGGAATAGATAAGTGTATACTATCATATCTTTCAGTGAATATTTTTAAAAACATATTCTTATTGCAGATACTTTCTGAAGGTTCCTGATTCTTTACTATCCACAAGAATGATATTCATTCATCTCTCTCTCAAAAGCCTGTGACTATCCCTTCATCTGCTAATTCCTCAACAATTTTCTTTTCAAAGTTTGTGATATAAAATGAAATAACTGTAATTTGCATTTGAAGATAATTTCAAATATTTATTGATCATTTATACTTATTCTTTTACAAATTGCTTCATCATAACCTTGCCTATTTTCTAGTATTCTGTTTTACCTTTTCTTTTTTGGTTCAGACTAGTTCTTTACATATTCTTGGCACTAAAACTTGTCTTTTTAATACATAGTAAGAATATTAACCTCATCTGCTGATTTAAACACATTTATGGCATAGTTGTCTTTCAGAAATTATGTTTATATTGCCAAATATATATGTATGTATAGTTTTTACATTTATTGTTTTTCTGTATTTTTAAGCTACCCTAATTTTGTTTTTATACTTAGTACTTTATACAAAATGTGTATATAATTTGAGACAGATATTAAACTTTTATTTAAATAGATGGTGCATTTTCTCAGCACCAGTTTTTGAAAAGGTCATTCTTTCTCAGCTGACATGGAATTATACAGTTTTATGATCTCTCCTATTTATTTGCACAATAACACATTATCATAACCTCTTTCATTTACTTTATTTCTTGTTGTCTTATTATCCCAACTGCAATTTGAACTTAATGAAGGTAATGAAGTCATTTGCCATCTTTAAAACTTTATTTCTAGAATCTAGAAATCCTTGGCACATAGTAAGTGACAAAGTGTTTTGTTAAATAAATGAATAAATTTACAACCCAGCAATTCTACTTCTGGGTATTTATCCAAAGAAAATGAGAACACTAATTTGAAAAGACATATGCACCTCTATGTTCACTGTGGCATTATTTACAATATCCAAAATATGAAAGCAACTTACATGTCCATTGATAGATGAATGGGTAAAGAAAATATGCTATCATCTATCATCTATCTATCTATCTATCTATCTATCTATCTATCTATCTATACAATGCAGTATTATAGAGCAGTTAAAAAGAATAAAATCTTGCCATTTGTGACAATATGAATAAATCTAGAAGGCATGATGCTAGTGAAATAAGTCAGATAGAGAAAGACAAATACCATATGGTTTCACTTATATATGAAATAAAAAAACAAACAAGAAAAAACAAAACAAAAACAGACTCATGGAAACAGATAAAATGGATGGCTAACTGCATGGCAGGGGGTGTGGATAGAAAGGGAAAGGGGAATATAGTCAATAATATTGTTACATGCTTGCACAATGACAGATGATGATTAGACTCAGTTGGGTGATTACATTGTAAGGTATAAAAATGTAGAATCACTATATTGTACACCTAAAACTAATATAACCAATATAAGATTTCCTTATTTTTTGTATTTTCTCATGTCTTTAATTTTAGTACTCCTCCATCAATTTGTTATGGAGAGTGTCCTTGCATAGTACTGAGGACACTGCTTGGTGTAGGCCTAGTGTAGAAAATGTTGAATTAATGAGTAACTATACATAATTTAATGACTCCATTCTGTAGATTTATTCATTTGAAATTAGTTGTGCTCTAGTGCTTTTTTTAAATGAACATCCAATATTCCTCTGCAACATTATCAATGAAGAATAGCTAAAACAGGAAGAGCTATATAACGTTTTCAGTACCACCTGGGGACTAACCTGGGGGAAAAGGTAGGTCTCTTTAGTGTACCTTATTATTGTTAATGGGCCCACCTACACTTGTTCTTCAAGTACATCATTAATTACAGGAACTTCTATCCTCTCATTAGCTGAGGACAAACCTGATATGAATATTTGAGAAAAGGTACAATATAATAAAGAACAGATATGTTCAAACACAATACATGATTTCTATTCTGAAAGATGTCACTTGTCAAGTTAAAGAATTGTTACTTTGATTATATTTTATTCTGTGTGATATTTTAGTCACATTTTTAATTAATACAACTAAGTGTATTGTTTTTTGGCATGGGTATTCAGATTTCAATGCTAAATCACTTTTTCAGGGACTTTATTTATTAAATTATTTTTATTATTCAAATGGAAAGCACAAATAATGAAAAAATATTCAAGTCAATTAGGGATATAAAACTTGAGCCTGGCTATGTGGTTTCAGGTGAAAGAAAAGCTGTATGTTATATTTTCCAAGACAAAATTCTTATTTTACACTTTCATATTTATAATGTAATTTTGTCAAAGAATTTTCTCTCTACATTATTTTTCTGAGAAATAGAGGCCAAAATCAATTTGTTGAGAGGTGGTTTTAAGTTAAAAACGGGAGCTGGGTTCCTCAGTTTGTGGAATGAGCAGTCTCACATAATATGGAGGATTATTGTTTGCTTTCAGCAATTTAATTAAAAGCTCAAACAAGTAAAGCCCACAGGGGATTTCTACCAGAGGCTAGTTTATTGCTAAATGCTATTCTGACTAGCACAGCACAGAAAGTAGAATGTCCGTTCGAAGGAAATTAAATTAGCAGTTCTTAGAATGTATACATTTCTGTGATGCACATTCTCTCAAATATTCATGCCAGGGTTGTCCTCAGCTTGTGATTGAATGTTGTGAATCTACTAACAACTTCAACTTTAACTAAGTCTTACAAGGGCCATTATACCATTCTTTCAAGCTAGGATGGTGGGGACATGGTAAGATCAATAAATTCTGTGAGCATGGGCCCATGGCCATAATTGTTTTGGTGTGAAGTGAGTTCCATAAATGGAAGTAATGATCTGTGAATATCATGTCAGTGGACTAGTATTCTGTCAGTCCACAAATAGTGGATTTGGCCAAAGCACTGCATTCAGGCAAGGTGAATCTAAATGCAAAGTAGGTATGTATTCCAGGCAGAATAAAACGCTGCCCCTTCCATGAGGCAATAGTCCAATATAATCAATCTGCTTGCCACCAGAGAGCTGACTAATCACCCTGTGGAATAATGCCATATGAAGAACTCAGTGTTGACAGATTAGCACTCAGCACCAGGCATAACCAGGTCAGACTTGGTAGCTTGGAGTCCATATTGCTGAACTAAGGAATAATCTCCACACCTGTGACTTTGTTTAGGAGCCCATCAGGTGATGACCGGGGTAGCTGGGGAAAGGTTGCTGGTATCCGCAGAATGTGCCATCCTATCCACTTAGGATTATTAAAATCTTCCTCAGCTAAGGCCACTTTTTGGTGAACATTCATAGGGAACCCATACATGTTCACATTGTTTGCCCATTCAGATAGGTTTCTATCTACTTTTGGCAGATTTATTGACAGGGATGAAAAGAAAATCATATGCCAGATCAATAACAGCATACCAGATACCCAGGGATATGTTAATTTTGCTCAAGCAATGAAACCACATCTGGTATAGTAGCTGCAATTAGTAAAGTTTACTATAATCTGCTGATGTTTTCCAAGAGCCATCTCACTTCCTCTCAGGTCAAATAGGTGAGTTGAATGGGGCTTTAGCAGGAATCACCAACCCTGAAAATTTCAAGTCTTTGAGGCAGATACTGATGTCAGCTCCCCTCCAGAACTGTATGTAACATTGCTGTTGATTTACTTTTTCCTGTGTTGAGGCAATTCTCGTGTCTTCCGCTTGTCCTTTCCAACCATAAGCACCCTCACTTCACAGGTTAGTGAACCAATGTGGGGATTCTGTCAGCCCCTGAGTATACATGTTTAAATTACACATTCCAGACCTGGGGAAATAAACATTGCCAATGGAATTCATGGGTCCATATGATACATGGACTGGAGCTAAAAATTCATTGATCACCTGACCTACACTAGTCCCTTCTTTGGGGTGGACCATTATGAAGATTTTGGCTATTTGGAATTAGTATCAGTTCAGAGCCAGTGTCTAGAGTCCTCAAAAAGGTCTTATTATTTTCCTTCTCCTGTTCAGTTACCTTGCTAAAAAACAGTAAGTCCCTTTGAGGAAGACTGGAAGGAAGATTAATAGTTCTACATTTTTAGTGTACTGGGGACCTTCAAGAAGACATGACTTCTTCCCCTTCATTTAAGGGGTTCTTGGTCTGTATACTGGTTCAAGTCTGGAATGAGATGAAGTACCATGACTGTTTTTATTTTGCAGGTTAGATATTTTTCATTGACTTAGAACTTTTTTGCTTATACACATCAAGTAAGAATTAAGGGCACTTTATATCTGTTTTACTTTTAGGGACACCATGATCAACTAGCCAATGCCACACACCTGTGCAAGTCTGGCTATTATGACTGCAGCTTTGGCTGTGCTGTCCATTATAGTAACCATGCTCACCTAGCCTTTGATGGCTGACCGCAGCCATTGGTCCCTGACACCTGGGGATTCAATTGCTTCAATTGTATTTTTCTCTATTTAATTACTGTAGTTCCCACTTCGAGGTCTGGGCTATAGAGAAGAGGGACCACAGAGCTTTGCAAGAACGTTGGGGTTCCCTTCTCAATTTTATTTTTCGCAGTAGTGGTGAAAGTTGTGTTTCTAGACCCTCCCAGCATGGGTGTATTATCTTAAATAACACATCCAGTCTAACATTCTTATTTCCCTTAAACTTTGAAGTCCTTCCTCTTCGTTAAACCAGAGTAGATTGACTACATGGTTCTAATTACTGTGGGTCACCTTTTGGATCATGTTTACTCAACCAAATAAAATATTGTTTTTTTTTTAACATTTTGAATTGCAAAATTAAATGTAGAATCTCTGCATAGTAAACTATATTACTAATTTCAGCTTGATCCAATTTTATGTTCCTTTTACCATTATCCCATACTCTCAAAATGCATTCCCTTGATTTTTTTTCTGATTTAATTAGAAAGCTCAGGTAGTTATTTTGTATTTTAGCTCACTTCTTCACAGATGACATTGTACTTCACCTTTAGGTGGCTGCTGGGATTTCAGTCCAGTTGTTGGTTGGGTGGGTCCTGAGACCTTTCCACTTCTCCCAGGCAATGGCATGGTTAACCTCTTAAATTGGAGTTGTGAGCCTCTATCACTAAGGGTTAGGAAGCTACTTCTACTGGGAGTGGGTAAACTACTTCTGCTGGGGGTGAGGGGATTGTTTCCATGGTGGGTAGGGAGACTGTTTCCACTGGCAGAGAAGATGCATCAGAAGTTAGGGGCATGATACCCTCAGCTTCGTCAGGGTCTTTTCACATGTACCCATTCTAATCTACAAGATCTGACTCTTACCCAATCTATGACCTTAATTAAACAGTAGGCACTGTGTGAGGTTGGGAGTTCAACTTGCATTGAAATTCCACCACAGAATGAGATTCTGAGTTGGATTTTTAGCAAGCTCAGCTCTGTAGCTACTGGAACTAAGGCTTTCCTTCAGGGCACACATAGAAGCATTAACATTGAGAGAGAGAGAGAGAATAAGTAATTGATACACAATTATGAAAGCTGACAAATCCCCAAATCTGCAATCTGAAGACTTAAGAAACAGGAGAGCTAATGATATAAGTTTCATTTTGAGTCTGAAAGCATAATAATACCAATGTGAAGACCGGAATACCAGTTTTAAAGCTAGAAGACCTTCAGGCAGAGGGATAATGAATTCTCTTGTCATCCACCTTTTGTTTTTCTTTTTTTCTATTCAGGCCCTCAATGAATTTGATGATGCTTACCCACACTGAGGAGGGCAATCTGCTTTATGCAACATATAATCAATTCAAATGCTGATCTTATCCAGAAATACCATTCACAGACCCACCCAAAAATAATCTTTAACTAAATATCAGGACATCTCAAGCCTAGTCAAGATGATACATATAATTAGCAATTATAGTGCCCAAGCTATGATTTCTATTGCAGGGTCTAATGCCAACCAAAATACTAATGACTGGAGAAAGAGAATATCAGAACTGCCTCAGTGTGAATACTGTATTTGTTTGCCAATTATAGATTGCTGTCTATTATAAAACTTTTTGAACATGTTTGCTATCTAAAAAATAATTGATAATTCTTCCATAACAGTGTTTTTAGATGGTTAAATGGAACAAATGTGTAATGTGTTCAACACTGCACCTGTCATGGTGCTCAGCATGTCTAAAGGACAGATGAATACAAACTCAGAATAATGTAGATATTTTTATACTCTCTCGACAATTATTCCAGATAATTTCCCTGACTTGTGGAAATGCTTTGTGAACATAATCTTAAATTTTGCACAATATTTCATTATATGGATTAAACATGATTGTTTTAATTACTCCCCTATTGTTAAACATTTAATTTAATTCATTTTTTTTTTACTATGCACATAATGCACTATCAAAAATCTTTGCCTGGGTTTTGATTTTTTTCCCTAGGAGAAATTTATTCAACTCTAATTACTAGTTCAAAAAATAGGCATTTTAGAGACCCTTGGCACACATTTTTATATTGCTTAATGAAAAGATTGAATAAACTTGCATTCCAACAAAAAGCCTCACACACACTGCCCAGTGTTGAACGTTACTATGTTTTGTTTTTGCTAATTTTATAGTACATATTTCATTTATTACTAACAAAATTTAATATATCACATTTTTTTTTATTTTCTTTTGGTGGTGTTTTCTAGATTTTTAAGAAAATCCTCATCCAAAAACATTTGTTTTCATTGATTTTAGAGAGGAAGAGAAAGTAGAAGGGAGAGAGAGAAATGTAGATAGAAGAAAGAGGCATCCACTGGTTGCCTCTGCACCCATCTGGGCTGGGCCATGAAACCTGCAGCCTAAATGTGTGCCCCGACCAGGAATCAAGCAACCTTTTTGTTATGGTTACGGGATGATGCTCCTACCAACAGAGCCACATGGGTCAGGGGTCATTTTCTAGGTTTTTATTGTGTGCATGCAATGACTACGTTAGAGGTTTTCTATACTTGGTTTGGAGAGATGAATAATCAGAAACCCATTCTGGCTTACTATATTAGCAATTAATTCAGAGATGTGGACCCTGATAAAAAGATCTGGGAAAATAAAGTAAGATTTAAATGTAAATATTTTCTTGAGCATTTGACAAAGCAGAGGATCCCACTCCTTAGAACTCTTTCTACCTGAGAGCAGCCTATTTTGTTAACAAAGTGGGAAAAAAAACACAGTTTAATCTGATATTGGGAAGAAAATTGAGTGACTATATAAGAACAAAGAAGATACTATCTTCACAGGAATTTATTACAATAAATGTTTATAATTCTGTAATACCACAGATCTGAAGCACTTTTATCTTTACTGTCTCTTTCAGTATTTATAATCATTACGGAAGACAGAGAAAGAGATAGATGAATATACAAAACAGGGCAGGCCCATCCAGCTTCCGGAATTATTAAGTCCGTGTCTTGCATTGTGAGACAATCATGTTTCTGGGAGATAATGGCACACTGAATAAGAAAAATAAAAGGCCAGATGTGTAAATATGATGATGTTTATCTCTAAACCCATTTCTGTATTCTCTTCCTAAGAGAGAAAATGGAAGGAAGAAAAACATTTTCCTTGTGTTTCATAAGAATATTGGTAGCCAGAATTAATTAACAGAAATCTGTGTATTGGAGAGAGGGAAATTCCTTGATCCCATTCAGCGCGTCATCACTAGGACCAATGGCTGTCACATCCTTGCTTGGTGAATGCTAACATCAGTAGCAGTAGGGCAACTCCAGTCTGATGAGGACTAAGGTTGTGTGAGTGATGGAGGCTTAGCAGCAGAGAACTGCTGAAGCGAAGCTCTTTGCTGTGGTTGGCACCTCTGTGGAGCTATGACAGCCAGCAGCCAGAGTCTTGACTTGGCTGACTCCAACAGAAAACAGAAACCATAACTTTTTTCATGGGTAGGGATAAGGTACTCCTGGAGGCCTTTTGAAATTATCTTGGACACAGGAACTTTGTAAGAGGCCAAAGTTCCATCTAGACATGGCAGCAACAGCCATTATAATTTCATTATTGTAATCCCTTCATAAAGGATCTGTCCAGCCCAAAATAATGCCTTTCATTTTTTTTTCTGGCACACAAAATGGTTGATTTTAATTGGCTATGTTTTGGCTAAGTGGTTCCACATCTGGGGCCTTGTAGGTTGGAGCAAAGTGAACATCTGGCACAAAGGATGCAAGTTACTGCAATGTAGATAATGTAAGCCAGGTAACTGTAGGGTGTCAACCTTTCATTCACTGTGTGAATCTTGGCTGCCTGGATTCCTAGGATATTGACAGAGATTTAGGCCTTGGTTCTGGCCCCTTTATAGGCTAGCTTCATCCCTCTGCTCTTGAAATCTACAGTCTTTTGGTGATTTCATCACTTTGGTTTACAATCAATCTGATTGGTTCATTGGCTTTCAGAAAAAAAATTAGTCCCATCTAATTATATATTAATGCTAATGTTACAACAACCCAATGAAAGCTGAAGCATTTATATTATGTATATTACATTACTGGAATTTGTTTTTGTTCATACCATTGTGTGGGACACTACATCGAGTTTGTAAAACTGGCACGTGCATTATCTTTTAGCACTATATAATTATTCAACTCTTAGGACACAAATTTTTATTGAATTCTCTTCTTGTAAAATAAGAATAACACTTCTTAGACTTAAGTTAGTGTGTTGGAATTTGAAGACAGTTCTCATTTTTGAAAACCTAGGTAGTAGGGAACTATTTTATCTGGAATATTATAAAGGTAGTGAACCATTAGTTGGAAGAAGAACTATATAAAATTAAGATCTACAGACCCCATAACATACTGCATATAAATGAGCTTCCATACATCAGATACTTAGCTTTGAATTTCATTTCACAAAAAAGACCTATATCATTAGTAGAATTCTAACATAGGATAACTTGAGGAAAATACAAAAACCTTTATGGAAAATATCTGATATTTAATATCAGCATTCTCAATACTTAGAAAACACATGAAGGAAAAAAACAATGTCTCTTTAAGACGGAAACAAACATATATAAGCTAAAAGGCTTGAATGAACTTTGAGCTGCAGCAGAAGCTTCCTGCAGTTACTGACTTCACAGAGACAGAAGGGTAATAGGCTTCTTGCAGAGGAACACAGCAACCTAAAGGTAGATTCACTGAGCCCAGCATGGTTGCTGTGCATTAATTTTCAGACAATGGAGCATAAGTAAAATAGGTGCAAGTTGAGAGCTGCAATCTAGTCTTAAGTTTAGAGAAAGTCAGTGGGACATGAAAAAGGGTAGACAGTGCTCACTACCAGAGAGTTATGTTTTAAAAAAAATCTGCACAGGTGTTATTAGAATCAGATGTGTTGCAATAATAAGCTTATTAACTCTGTTTTAGGAAAAGGTAAAACTACGTAATGAATTTCTACAAGATACTGACTAACACTTCTTTGGAGAGCGTTAAATTTTCACTAATGAAAAATTTATAGGGTATTTGTTCCTGTATTCAGTGAACATCCATACAATTAAATATTTGCTGTGTGTCAGGCCCTGAGCATAGAAAGATGAACAAAACACTGTTCTTATTCTCTAAGAGCTCAGAGTCTACTTAGTAAAATAAAACATCAATAATTACAGAGGAACATGGCAAGTGCTGGGGTAGAGTGCACACAGGGTGTTTGTGTACAGGGGTGATGTCATTGGTCTCAGACTGGGGAAAGGTTTTCTAGAAAAGATTTTCTCACGGAATGAAGCTTTGTCTTAATGTTTTTGCAGCAGGTAATTTTTTTTTTATTTGTACAGCCAAATTCTGAAGGAAACATAGATTTCTAACTTAGTTTTTGTATTTTTACTTTAGTGCAATCTTCTTGATTCTGTAGTAGACTCAAAATTATTTATGAGAGAAGCCGACATTGCAAAAGTATTTACAATTTTTTCTCTGTGAAAGTCTTAGGGATTAATAAGAATGATTCTAACTGGATTATGCCAATTATCCTATACACGAATTTCTCCAATTTTTAGCATATGTTTTCTCCTATACAAGCAGGTATATGGTGTATATATATGTATTTGTGTAAAATTGTATATAGATATATGCAATTTTATATATATATAAAATTTTATACACACACACACACATATATATGTGGAATATTGAAATTATGGTGGATCTAAATTTTTTTTCAGGCCAGGTATAGGGTAGACTTGCTAGAAATCAATGTCGAAGGGTGACTGGTTTTGATACCCCTCCCTCTTGGAAGTAGATAAAACATAAGACATACTTCCAAAGAATTAAGTTCAGAAATAGAAAAATAGTACCTTTACTGGTAAGAAACTTGGTAAACATTTACCTTAACCAGTCATGTCATATGGATACTATGCATACCCTGATATAATATGATGAAAAGAGCACTTTATCTCTTTAATATAAAAAAAAAAAACAATATAATCATGAGATAAATATTAGACAAATATAGATTAGAGGACATTTTACTGGGTATTTGGATGTCAGTCCCCAAGAATGTTAAGCTCTTGGGAAACCAGAAAAATCTGAGAAAATGTCACAGACCAGGGGAGACTGGGGACACACAATTACATTAATAAATGCAATGTGGGATCCTGGATTGGACCCTGTAAGACAAAAAGGATATTAATTAAAAGGCCAGTGAAATCTAAATAAAGTCTAGAGTTTTATTTATAGTCAATGCCAAGGTTAATTTATTAGTTTTAACAAAACTTAGCCTGTACTAAAATCACATAAAACACAAATAATGGGAAAAACTGAATGAGGTATATGTGTATGTGAACTCTGTAATATCTTTGCAAATTTTCTGTAAATCTAAATATTTTCTAAAAAATTTAAAAAAATTTGGAGTTACCTAATATAATAGTTAAAAATGCTTAATTTCTAATATATTTTTAGTTTAACCTCAAACCAAATCAAGAAATGAACCCGAATGTATTGTAGTTTAATGAGAATATTTTGTATAGACTTTGAAGCTGTAAGTAAAAAAGAACCCTAGGTGACAGAAATTATTAATACCCAAACCAAACAGATATAATTTATCTCACTGAAATGAAATGTGCCTTCAAGGTTTAAGTATTTTTCTACTTATTTTTTTTTTGTAATTATATACAATTAGCAGTGTGATAGAGGTAAGGGATGACAATCTACAAAATTTATTTATACCCTTCAAATACTGTCAACCAAAAAATTAAAAATAAGACATACAATTAATTACCCCACGTTTATAATTTGATATGTACAATCTTGTCTTAGAAGAGAGCATAGTGATTTATGATTAATTTATATATATGTGGATATACATGTGTGTGTGTATATAGTGTTTATGGTTAATTTACATATATACACACACAGACACCCCAACTAGGTTACAGCAAAATTAACACACATTGGAAAGCTTGGATGATACAGCTTCATGCAGTTGTTATAACATATAACAATTTTAAAGAAAGTTTTATGTATTTGAATAAAGCATACAGGCTGCATTAAAATAATAGGATAAAAGTAGTGACTCAGTATAAGGAGGCACTTCTTTCTCTCCCTTTCTCACTTGTCCCCAGTCCAGCATCTGTTTTCTCACTATTGCTTCTAACTTGGTTAATTTTCCTAAAGAAAGTCAAACTATGTGGCTGATTGTTGTAACCATGATGTACTCTACTTGAAGCTTACTGCTTTTTATAAGCCCTACAATAAAGGACTAATAGGTAACATAGTTTTTTAGCAACTTCTTAAATAACCTTCCATATTCAAACAGTGTGTGTTGGCAAACTGGATTACTGCATCCAAGTCCCTTACTTCTGAGAGGTTATTTTGAAGAAAGCCCTTGACTGTTGTTTCTCAAAGACAGAGAGGAGCAGAATACAGAGGAGGGGAGGGACTGTTCAGAAAAGGAGATTTGGGATCTGCAAGAGGGTGAATTGGGGGCAGGAAGATCACTCATAATCAATCTTTTTTGCTTTGTTTTGTTTTGTGTTGTTTTTTAAGTCTTCAATTGCTTCCTGCTTTCTGTTGCTTCCTATATGTGTCCCAGGCAGGGATCAAACCCACAGCCTAAAAATGTGCTCAGACCAGAATTGAACTGCAACTTTTTGGCGTACAAGGTGTCCAAATGAGCCACCTGGCCAGGACAGGAAACAATCTTTTGAAAGTTCACTTACCCATCACATCATTTCTAGCAGTGAATTTTTCTTTTAGTTCGGGCCTTCCCGTAAACTCCCCCTTTTCTCTAAATGCACATGGCCACTTATTTTTCTGTTTCTTATGATCTTTAAAACTTTTCAACCTGAGTTGTTATTGCTTATATATATAAATAGATATACACACACACACATACACGTATATGTATAAATATATATTTGCTTATATATTATATATATTGCTTATGTATATTATATATATCATTTCCTCTGTGAGACTTCACCTCTTTGAGATCAGTGATCATAGTTTATGTATCCACATCTCTTAAGGTGTCTGTGATGTTGCCTTGTACAAGCTAGATATTAAACATGACTTTGAAAGAATGAATTTGATAAAATAAATGTTTACCTACAGTTCTTTACTTTCTGATCATCATCAGTAAAAGACCTATTTTCACATCTGTAATCAGAGTGTTTTCTGTATCAAAAATCATCACCTTTTCCTAATAAAGATGCTTTGCTCAGGTTGTTGGCTTCAAGTTGGGGTAAATAACTTTTAAGATCTCAAATATTGCTACATTGAAGTAAATGCAATTTTAGCAAAATTAAAATTTAATTGGAACAAAGATTTCCTCCCTTGAAAGAACACTAAAAATGTGTGAGATTCTTGAACTGATGGAATTAAACTACGATATTTCTGACTGGCAACTATTCCTTAGGTTTTCTACACATCACTAGCATCTGAACTAAGCAGTATGTAATCTGTCAAAACTGTTTTTTGGGGTACTTATTACACAGAGACAGAAATACAGTACTGCCTTTACAGTGTCTATCTCTTTTCCTTGTTCCTTCCTTTTTGACCCATTCTTTGCTTCTTATCTTTTTTGTCCTTTCATATGTCTCAAACTTGTCATTGGTATGTATGGGGGACACATTGCTATATAGAAGTACATTGATTATGGATCTTCACTCCCGGTGTTAGAATGTGAGAATCTACTTGGCAGTATGTGTCTGATCCACAGAGAAGAATAATCAATGAGGCTTATTTATTTGGTCCAATCACTCCCGAACAGTGGTGAGACAAGTCTTTCAACACCCTTGTTGTCCTCGTGGCTAGTACCCAGTATACTGCTGAATATGGCTGCCCATTAGGCATCATTTGTCCATCTGTTATCACTTTGTTCCAAGGTAGTGTTATCCTGGTTACAGCTGTGGAAATTTTCTGGTCAGTGACTCTGGGTAAATAACTCTTCTAATTTATCCTAGTGGAAAAAATTGGCAGATAAGTCATACTCTACCTGTTTTTTTTCCTCCAAAATTGATATGAGGCTGCTAATAGAAACATTTATGTAAATGATACATATTAGCAGCTGACCTTGAAGAATAATAGCATTTCCCACATACAAACAAGTCTCCACTTGGCATTTTACTAGTGATAATGATCCAGAACAGGTGTTAATTCTCAATTTGTAAGTTCATTATGGATTTGTTAAAGTTTAGAAGTTGAACATTTCTCTCATGCAAGTCCAAATTTTGCTATTTTAATCTATATAGTGGGTTTATGTTCTTTAACTTTCATAGAACATATGCTTTGCAATGGTAATATGGTCCATAGCATATTCAGTATTGTATAAACATTCTTTCTCTTGAAACATTTACCCACACATGTGACATATTTTTAGCTTCCCTCCTAATTTTCAAAGTTCATTTAGATGACACACTTTGATTTCTTTTATAAAAGTTGTGCTTATTTCTTGTGCTGCATTTTCAAGAGCATATATTTCCAACAGCATGGATAAATATATTGCTATTCATCTGAATCTTTTGTTTTCTACAAGGAAGGAAGTAATCTGAAAACAAACTGACTTAGTCTCAAAACTTCACCAGAAGTTTTAATCACCAGAAAAAATGCATATAAATCAGATAGTCATAAATGCATTCACTTTGAAATGATCATTAGTGGGCATACAATAATAAAAAATTGTTTCACGAGCCTATGTTTCAGGATAAGTCATGGAAAACATGATAAAGTTACCTGGTGTATATACTAAATGTGAGAAACTGGAAATCTTACTGGAGTTCATGAGAGAAATACAGGGATTGGAAAAAGTAGGTAAATAATAACAACTAATGCAACAATAAAAAAATAATAATGCAAGAATAAACTCTGTGTTTCATATACTCACAACTGTAAACCCACTTTTGCCCACCCATGTATTTGACTCTGTATACAATGAAGTATAAGGGTATGTGTCAGAAATACAACATACTGGAAATACAATCACCATAGAATGAAAACAGAAGTGGTGGGACATACAACAAAGCCAGAAATATTAACATAAAGTCTATAATACCTGTAAATGGACAAAAATAAAATAATTTATTTGATGCTAAAGCAAACAATTATAGTTATTCTAGTATTTCAATATTTGACATCTCTTATATCTTGTTATTTTAAATTCATTGTGACTATTTTAAATAAAATGAGTTTATCATTCAATTAAAGGTACATGAGAAACAGTTTCAGAAATGCCAGATAAATGAAACAAGAAACAACAATAAGAAAGAAGAAACAATTTATTACATGACTACCATGTGGCACTCTTTTAGAAATTTTCACATGAATTTTTCTAGTTAATTACCAAAAATAGTCTGACAGGTTTAAATATTGTTGTTTTGCAGATAAAGCGATTGAAAATTTGAAAAAAAATTGATTAATGTCCCTGAAGAAACACAAGCAAATAGTAGTGGAGTTCAGATTCAGATTTGCCTCTTGCTCAATCATTTCACGTTCTTCTCGGAGAAAGTTCAGTGATATCCAATTGTGCAGAAATGCTTGCTGCTGGGAAGGATCTGAACCTGCATTAAGAACAACATTCAGCTATTTCAGTTGGAGCAGCCTTGAGGCAGAGATATTAGATATTCCTCAGTTATTAATTATAGGGTGAGGGAGAGCTGCTACATGAGAGGAGATTTAGCCAGCAAGAGCTGTCCATGGCAGAGAAATCAGGGATGGTGTAGTAAAGAGTCTGCAGAGACTCCATTAGGTAATTTTTTCCCGGCCCATTTGTCTCCTAGATAAGGGCACTCACCGAAATAGTAATAGCAGGGAGACCAGGCGAACTTCAGTGTCTTCGAGCAGGGAGGAGGTGCAAAACCCAGTTTTCATATCCTTTCACAAGTTAAAATTTGAAAAAAAAATGGAAATGTTTGCTTTCTCCCTTGTTTTATTAATAATTGAAGATAGCAAGTGGAGAAATACCTTGAATTCCAAGATCCTAAAAGAGCCAAAATAGCCTGGAGACTTTTTCTAACATAGAAGCTAATGGTGCTTATAAAAAAAAATAGGCCAGGACCTCGAACTTATTACAGCATGAGATTTATGAAGTTAATGGAGAAAAAGAAGGCTCAATGATAAGCAGTGAATATTTAAAAAATCATTATAAGACAATTAAAGCCTTCCGAAAGTGGCTTTCAAATGTCCCACTTCAGGGACTAGAATGAAGGTACTATCATTAATAGAGCTAATGTCACAAATTCATCTTCCACCTGCTCTGCAGTTACCATCTAGTTTAACAGAAGGTGTTTTTTTCCGTCCAACTGCCTATCTAATGGATGGGCAAAGAATTGTTTGGAGAACACGTTTTAATATTATAACAATTGTGAGATCTTAGCTTTAAGAAATTGGGAATTTTTGAGTAATATTAATAATTTCCATCTCTTTCAAACAAGCATTTCCACACCTAGTGTGTATGTGTGTATATATATATATATATTATAGTATATATGTATATGTATATATCATAGTATATATACGTACACACACACATGTATATATGTACATATATACCTAGAGACACTCATGTACATTTGCTTGACAAAAAAAAAAAAAACTCCTAACACAAAGCAATTTAAATGACCATTAGCAGGAAAGCAGATATAGTTATATGATGGAATACTTGTAATAAATTAAATAAATGAGCTAGCCCATTTTATCAAGATTTTAAGGGAATGTTAGTGAAAACAATTAAATGTTCACATATTTTGATAAGGGCCTTAGGAAAATTTAAGTGTGCAAAATGATATTCTACATTATATATAGGTATATGTATACAAGGTGGCAAAAAGCTATTTTTTATTAAAAATTGCATATTTATTCTTACATATTTAAACTTCAGTCACCCTCAAAGTGCTCTCTATTTGATGCAATGCACCTATTGAGACACTTTTTTTCAAATGCTCAAAACAGTTTTTGAACTCATCAATTTTGATGCCTTTTAGTGCTTTTGCCACTGTCTTAACCTTTGTTTATTCTATTAAAAACTCGTCCCAATTTTCCCCTTTGCCCCCCTCTGACAACTCATCCCTGCTCCCACAGTCAGTCCTCACACCATTGACCATGTCTACAAGCCATTCATACATATTCTTTGACTATTTCCTTCCCTTTTTTCCCACCATTACTCACCTCCTCTATTTCTCTGGCCATTGTCAGTCTGTTCCCTATTTCCAGGTCTTTGGTTCTGTTTTGCTCATTAGTTTATTTTGTTCAATAGATTCCTCTTATAAGTGAGATCATATGGCATTTTTCTTTCACTGACAGGCTTATTTCACTTCTGCCATTTTTTGTTTTACTTCTTCCACATCAGCAAAACATTTCTCTTTAAGAACTTTTTCACTCAGAGAAACAAAAGAAAGTTGCTGGGGGTAAGATTGATCAGGTGAATAAGGAGGGTAGGGGGCAAGAGTCATGATGTTTCAGTTTTTGTTCAAAACTGCTGAGCATTCAATGAGGTGTGGGCAGGTGCTTTGTCATGGTGGAAGAACCAGTCACCTCTTTGCCACAACTTGGGATGTTTCTTCCACAAATTGTGATGCGAACTTTTCAAAACTTCCAGATAAAAACTTTAGTTGAGCGTTTTACCTAGAGGAACACTTTTGGAGTGCACAATCCCTCCCACAACATTTTTTGGGGGGTTTGGGGATGTGGCAGTTTTCCATTGGTTAGATTGTTGTTTTGTTTTGGGGTCCTAACCATAGCACCAATATTGATCTCTGGTTATGACTCTGGAAAAAAAAATCAGGGTCAGCCTCCCACTGCTCCTTCATAGCATGGTGATTTTCTCTTTGTTCTAGTGCGAGTAAGCAAGGCATGAATTTTGCTGTAACTCATCTTATGCCTAAATCTTCACATAAAATTCACAGACAGGAACTCTACAAGTTCATCAATAGTCTGATGGCAGACTTCTGACATGGCTTGACAATTTCCTACAGTATTTTCTTCAGTTTGGCTGGTCAAAGAACACCTGGAACAGGGTTGATCATCAGTTGACATTTCACCTTGTTTAAAATGAGAAAACCATTTGTAAACTTGAGATTTACTCAGAGCACCTTCTTTGTGAGCTCTCTGTAGCACAACAACCATTTCCACCACATTTTTCCCCAACAGGAAACAAAATTTTATTGCCACACATTGTTCATGTAAATCACCCATTATGAAAAGGGCAAACATGCTGAAAGAGTATTGAAAAAGAATTCACTGAAGCCAAACACAGCCACTCACAACAATGCCAGCTGGCACACTAATACAGATGGGTTCCTAGAACACTCACCTAGCAGGTGGAAGCCTGTATTACAAGGGATCTACCCTCCAGATGATAATTCTGATTTTTAGTAAAATTTAAAAATGTATAATTTATGTTATTTATAGATATATTTAATTAAAAATATATAAACTATTACATATGGACAAAGGAAGGAACTTTACTCTGAATGGGCAGGTATAGGATTGAGGAAGAATATAAAGTGGGTCTCAAGTGTATCTGTGAATGTTGTATGTATGATGGGGGAGGACACTGTACTCTTTGGGAAGCAAATTCTGGTTCACAATTTAGTGTGCAGGGTGTTTATTAAGAAGTGTCCTTAGAATCAACATCTGTTGAAGAGAGGAGGAAATATGTGAGGACAGAGAGAGAAGCTAAACTGAAAGGCAAACTCTACACCAGCCTCAGCTGATCCGAGGGGGACCTTAGAGTTGTCTCACATTAGGCCAAATTTCTGGGCCTTTTCACCCCAACATGAATCAGTCCTTGAATACCAGGCCTCTGGAAGGGCCTGTCCTGCAGAGAGCAAAGGAAATGAAGGGAGGCTATATGTAAGGGGCTGACAGCTAAAGACTCTCCACTGATAGTGCTCAGAGCAGTGGCCGGGCTCATAAATTCTTATTTTGAAGGGAATCTGGACACAACATTATGAATAATAAAATAGGAAATAAATATTTGCAAAGAATATTGCTAACAAGGACTAATTTTCTAGTAGATAAACATTTCTTACAGGTAATGTGAAAAAACAACCCAAATAATCTAATGGAAAATAGCAGAGGACATAAACAGGTATTGCATACACATACATGCAACATACACAGTATAGGCAAATAACTTTTAAATGACTGCAAAGATCCAGGGCAAAAAATATATACAGATTAAAATCATAGTTACCCAAAATATTTTAATAATAAAAAATGCATTCTGTTAACAAGGTATGTGAACTACTACAGTGATATATTGACATATATTATTAAAGATTTTTTTTAGACATTATTATTATTTTTTTGTTTCCTTTTTTTTAAAGATTTTATTTATTTTTATTTTTAGAGAGGGAAGGGAGGGAGAAAGTGAGAGAGAGAAACATCAATGTGTGGTTGCTGGGGGCCGTGGCCTGCAACCCAGGCATGTGCCCTGACTGGGAATCGAACCTGCGATGCTTTGGTTCGCAGCCCATGCTCAATCCACTGAGCTACACCAGCCAGGGCAACATATATTATTTAAAATGTATTAAGAACACTTTTATCCTATATATCAAAAATATGTTTTAAACGTTGTGATTTTGAGCCCTGGTCAGTTAGTTCAGTTGATTAGAGCATCATTCCAATATGCCAAGGTTACATGTTCCATCCTGGTCAAGGCACATACAAGAAATAAGGAGGAAAGTATAAGGGGGATAAATGGTAATGGAAAAAATACAATGAAAAAGAAATTAAAAAAGAAAAGAAAAGAATATGATATCAATAATAATCACATTAAACAACAACAAGCATGAAAAAAGGAGAAACAGCCAATGAATGCATGAATGGGTAGAACAACAAAATGATGTTTCTCTTCCTTCTCTCTCTCTCACTTTCTTTCTGTTTCCCCTTTCTTTCTCTCTTCTAAAAATAAAATATAAATTTTAAAAAGAAAAAGAAGTTTTTACTTTTTTAAAATTTTTTTCTAAAGATTTTATTTATTTATTTTAGAGAGGGAAGGGAGGGAGAAAGAGAGAGAGAGAGAAACATCAATGTGCGGTTGCTGGGGGTTGTGGCCTGCAGCCCAGGCATGTGCCCTGACTGGGAATCGAACCTGCGATGCTTTGGTTCGCAGCCCAAGCTCAATCCACTGAGCTATGCCAGCCAGGGCAAGAAGTTTTTACTTTTGACAAAAAATTTCCCTTTTAAAAATATATTTAGTGAATACAGTCCCATGTATGCACAGAGACTAATCATTTGATTAAATTGTGAAGTATAAAACACTGAAAATGAATAAATAAAATCTCTAACAATATAGGATCTATTAAATTACTCTAGAGCCAAACAATAGAAAAATATGCAGTCAATTATGAAAAAATTAAAAGCAAATGTTATTAGTGAATGAACAGTAAAGAACACTGTGAAATCATTTGTGTTATCCTTTTATATAAATATTTACTCAACACACACACACTATCCCTGTTTTATCTGTAAAGTCTGACTAGACAAATATATTATGTATAGGTAACTCTATTTGTTATTGGAAGAAAGATTAAGGAACTGAAGGTCTCAGAGAAAAGACTTAGCATAGTTGTAATGTTCAATTATTTTCCCTACAAATGCTCTTTTCCTTAAAAAAAAAAAACCTCTTAGGTTTTCCAATGATCAACAAATCAATAAAAGCAAACAAAAACTATGTTAAAGAAATACACAAAATCCAAATACTTTCTTATGGTGGTGAGATTTTTTCTGTTGTTGTTCTTGTAATGAATTTATTATATTACTATATAAAATTTATGAAAATACATGAATGTATTCAAATATAAGCAATTATTCAGTTTGAGGTACCAGAGAGAGAACATCAAAATTTTGTGCAAGTTTTATATTTCTTTAAATTTTATTTCAAAGAGTATTTTCTATATCACCTCAGGTACTTAGAATTTTTCTTAATGCATATTAACAGAAACTTTATAAAATACAGACGCTAATAAAAAGGAAAATGCAAAATTTTCAGAGTATCCACCAATGATAAATGACTAACACATTTTTGTTGACAATACATTCTGATGTACATATGTATGAATTATACTCATTTTAAGTGTTTTGTACAAAAACCACTGAGAATATCTCCATTCTTTTCATATTTGTGTTTCTAGTTTAATATAATACTCGTTTTTTACCTTAAAAAATAAAATATTTTGCAGTTTGCAGTAAATTGTTCATATTTAAGATTGTTAATCATTTTACATGTTCCAAAAGAAGGTACCTTTTTCCTTTAATGGCAACTTTCTGAAAAGTGAAGCATCAGACAACAGGACTTTATTATAATTACTTGAGAACTGGTCTGGTAAATTCCACTAAATACTAGCAATTTCAAAAAGTCACAGAATTAAAATGTTAGAAAGTAAAAACTCTTATAAGGAATCTATAATGAAAATTACAGTGTAACAAACCTTTGTAATCTTTGAAAATATACTAACAAAAGCACTTCAGAACATTTTGAACTCATATTCAGTGTAATGATTTCATCTCTGAAAATGAGCAATACATACAAAAGAGTGGGGACTTGGTTTGCATTACAGGGGATGCGCTGATCTTCTGCCATGAAAAGCATTTGGGCATGTATTCTAGACATTAAATTATGGTAATTGAAATGGGAAAATGTCTGTAGCCTTTCTCAATGTGTTTGGGTTAGTTGCTCATGAACATCTGCTTCCCCTTCATAACCCGAATTGGAGAATAGCATCAATTTGCAGGCATTTACAGCTTCTGCTCACAAAACATCAGACAGCTCTCCGCTGGAACATCACACCACCCTGTGCGCTCCGGGAACAGCTTCGAAGTGCTTACAGTGCACTTGCTGCGAAGGAAAGGGACCCGGGCGCAGCCACTTTGTGCGGATTTTTTTCTCTTCCTTTTTCCTTCTCTCCCCATCCTTGAGAGGGGCAAGAGGGTATAACTTTGCTATTTTAAATGACAAACGGTGACTCATTAAAAGTAAAGTGTTCACAATATATCGATATGGCTAAAAGGTATCTTAACCTACTCATTCTAACCTTCATATTGTATTATTCCTTACAGAAAACCATGGTGTTTTTTCACATTCTTTTTACATGTACAATATATAATAATATTTCTGAAAGTAGATTTTTCCATTGAAATATATTTATATATGTGTGATAAATGTGAACATAGTGTATCATTTCAAGGGACACACACTACTCTATTTAGGGACATAAAATAATTAGGTCACTAATCTCCTATGAGAAATATTGTTCTAATGTGAAAAAGATTGTAATTTCACAAATGACTTTTTAACCCATTTACAAATTATATTTATATGATAAATTTTTAAGAAATGTTGAGCGAGTGTATATGCATATTTAATTTGTATTGAAATGGCAAATTTTATTTTAAGTATAGGCATTAATTAAAACTTCCAGTTATAGGTTATAAGGGAAACTTCTTTCAAACATTTTAAATATAAATTTGTATTGTACATTTTGTTGGATTTTCTAATATAATAGAAGACATAAAATTTCACTTTTTAAAATCCTATTTCTTTGAACAAATTAGACTGGACATCGTATTATGTTATGGCTGGAAGTTGGATTCTAAAGGAAAAGAATTCCCTGAGACCTGCACAGGAGGATGGGGCTCTGTGGTATGGTTTATTGATGAGATACCATTAAAGGGTTGCCCTCCTGACTTCCCAGTGGCCTATCTCTGTCTAGCCATGGAAAAAATCCAATCTTGTCTTCAGTTGCATCAGGATGAAGGCTGCTGCCCTGAGTTTATGCTCTGTATTAAAGTCCAGTCCACTCCAGCATCTGGCTGGTCTAGCATCTGTTTCCAGTTGTAGTCCATTGCTGTGCTTTGGCATTCAGGCTCCTTCCTGGAGGCCATGGAGAGGACAGGTGAGTGCACCAGAGGTCACATGAAAAAGAGAGAGCTTCTTTGTTCCTTTGAGCTGATATTCAGGAGCTTGGGTTTGGAATGTACCAGGTACTTTCTCAAAATGACCAGTCAACTTCCCTAACTTCTGTTAGATTTATATAAGTTTACACCCCTAGTTAGACGGACAGGCCTCTGTGCTGCAGCACTTCCCTTTACACCCCTCAACAATCCAGGACCAAGTGAGGGGAGGGAGGAGTGTTAATTCCTTGGCAGAGCAATGCTGTTGTCCCATGAGGTGTGAAGCTCTAGTTTCCTTGATAGTAAACAGGCTCTTTCTTTCAGCTTATTAAGCCCAATGTCTAAGTCCCTTTTGCTCCCTTTTTCATTATCTAGGTAAGCACCAATGGTAACAATTACATGGTTTTGCCATTTGCATTTTTATTGGCTCCTTTTTGATGTTTTTTAAATCTATACATCTAATTAATATTAATATTAATAATTAGAGATAACTTTGACTACTACACTACTGAATTTTGTTTCTTAGTTGGCATTTGTCTTTAAATTTCTTTAATGTTGTATAATATCAGAAATATTTTATAGTGCATATTCTAATTTGTTTATGTTTGTGAAATTTCAATGGATTGTCAAACTAAATGGTCTCCCATGACATATATTCACTGTGGTTAGTTTACTCATTCCTAAAATGTAGATAGTAATAGTACTTACCATAAATTTTAGAGAATGTTGATAAAATTTCATTTATTTACCTGTCTAGGAGACTTGTTGCTAACATAATTTTTTAAGAATGCATGTTTGCCCCACACATTTAAAATATCTCTTCTATTACATGACAAGTTTGTATTTTACCTATTTTTATTTGCATATCCTATTCTGTTTCATTGACGACCTTTTCTTTTGTAATGTTTTGGAACAGTACTTTGATACTGCAGTTTCTTATCTGCCAACGCAACTTTCTTTGATTTTAAGTTGTTTTAGTTTTAAAGTAGAGAAATATGTTGTCCTTACCTCTAATTTAAATGCATACAAATCTCTATCAGTATATGTAAAGATCTTCTTTAACCTCATTTTATTTTATTTCTTTTTATTCTTCATTCCCATTCTCTTGGGTATTTACTGTATACCTTATAGTTCCCTTCCAAACATTTATTTAGAATATATTTTGTATGTCTGCATATACAAGTTTTTAGTTTACAAAAATTGTATTTTGCTACAAATTTCATTCAGTTTTGACATTTTACTCAACATTATACATTTGAGATATACCCATGTTGCTTTAGGTAAGTTTAAATTATTACTTCTGTCCTCTGTATAGGACCAATCTCTTTCATAAACACATAAGCCAAAGATCAAACATCATAAGTTCTATTCCATATACCACTTATGTGGGTGGTCTAATGGGCAAAGAAAAAAATAACTATGATTAGATACATTTATTTTTATCTTAATACCTAAGTGACTCCTTAGGTAAACTCCTAGAATTTATAAATAAATTTAGCAAGTTCACTGGAAAATGGTCATTACATAAAATAATTAACTTTATCAACTCTAATTTTATATATCAGCAACAGCAACAACAAAGTAAATTAAATTTAATGAACCATTTTCTGTTTTATCAAAAATACCAAAGATTTAGATCTAAATCTAGTGGATCATGTATAAACTATAAAAGCACTGTTAAAAAATTAAAAATCCACCCTGGCTGGTGTAGCTCAGTGGATTGAGCATGGGCTTCGAACCAAAGCATTGCAGGTTCAATTCCCAGTCAGGGCACATGCCTGGGTTGCAGGCCATGGCCCCCAGCAACCGCACATTGATGTTTCTCTCTCTCTTTCTCCCTCCCTTCCCTCTCTAAAAATAAATAAATACAGTCTTTAAAAAAAAAGAAATAAGACTTCGAGGGAGCCTTTGACCCACCACCCCCTTTTCCTACCCAAGAGATTCAGAAAAACTTGCTTCAGGAAGGAAATCTTAGGAGATGTCACTTAGCCTGATATGAATTAAGTACAGTAAGCAAGGAGGCTTAAGAGACAGTTACCTGTTAGCCTAAATACCCATGTTACATTGTTTCTGAGTCTTTATTAAAATTTTTCCTGTCATACATGTTCCCCTCTCCCTCAACTACCTTTAATAGCACATTATCGCTTCTTAAATCTAATACCCCACCCCCTCTTTTTTCCATTTTCAAAAAGTTTGTTAGTTACCTCATTGTCTTTGGAATTATCACACCTATGTGAATTCCTCCATGCACATACATTAAAACTTGATTTTCTCCTCTTAATCTATCTCTGTTAATTTGATTATTAGCTTAACCTAGAAAAACTTAGTAGGTTGGAGAAAAAGTATTAGTTTTTTTTTAATCGCCACACTGCCTTCTTACTGCTTTCTCTGGAAATATTTTGTACTGTGGTTGCTTCTTCAATCAGACCTCATGGTCCAATATCTTTCAGAAAGTACTTGTAGTTTTTCTTTTATTTTTCTGTATTCACCTGATTATAGATTCATTAACTTAAACATGACTTTTCTGCCCTTCTTTAGATTTAGGTTGGAAAGAGTCAACTGTACTGGGTAGTTTGAATTTTGGTGTAATTTTATGAAGTCAGACTTTTTTCTTAGAATCCTTTGTAATGAATATTGTATGTTGAGCCCTGGCTAGCGTAGCTTAGTAAATTGAGTGCCAACCTGCAAACCAAAAGGTTGCTGGTTCGATTCCCAGTCAGGGCACATGCCTGGGTTGCGGGCCAGTTTGAGCCCGCAATAGGGGGTGCATGAGAAGCAACTGCACATTGGTTTTTCTCTCCCTCCCTTTCTCCTTCTCTTCCCCTCTCTCTAAAAATAAATAAACAAAACATTAAAAAAATAAAATTGTATGTTGCATACACTATATTTTAAGATCTTAACACAACAGTGTCTTAAAACAACAGGGTAGCTGAGTATTCAAATTAGTAAATTCATATACCCTCTTTCTGGTCAAATAAACTTTAGGTTATAAACAATAAGTTGTTGTGGATGTTTGCACTAGTACATATCAATGATTTCTAGGAAATGCATCCAAGTTCATTTATCATCACTGATTAATTTCTTAATGAAATTAATGGCAGAATCTCCAGTTAATTTTGTTACCGGACAGGGGCCTCCTCCTGAGTGGGTCTATGTAGGGCCATTTGTATTGAGTGGGTTCTTGACTTTGTGTAGGGAAAATTTCACAAGCCCCGGTAACTATGAGGATGCACTTATTAAAGCTGGGCACAGTGGAAAAAGGGAGGGCTTAGCACAGAAGAAGCAACAGGAGAGCCTGGGCTGGGCTGCCTCAGATCACTGGGAAGTCAGAGAAAGGGGGCTTTGGTGACAAGTTCAGGGGATTAGCCTGGGACAAGCGGTCAGCTGCCCCTTGCCTTAGAGTTCAGGAGACAGGTGCCTGTAAAGGAAGAAGTTGGGGGTGGGGAGAAGAAAGGAAAGGGACTTGCACAATCTGTTCCCCAGGGGGAGAGCACTCCCATACTGGGTCCTTTGTCTTGAGGCTTTTATCTCTTTCTTGCAGGCAGGAATTTTAGGGAAGGTCTCAGGGAGGGTTTCAGCAGAATAATCACCAGTTCTCCAGGTGTCCTCTTTCAGGTCCATGGTCTCCTCTAAATGGTAAGTGATAGGGCAGGGCTGGTTTTGTTTATTTGTTTGTTTGCCATTGAGATGGTTCTGTGTTGCCTGGTTTTGCTGCTTTTCTGGGTCTGGATACAATGAGGCCCTAAAATACAAATGAGGCCTAGATGTTGTCTCCAAGAAGGAAAGGCCAGGGGAGAAGAGGTTACCCTGGGGGCAAGGTTCTTGTTTTCCCAATTTTGCCTCTGCCAGGCCTTCCTCCCTGGTGACCATCTGCACCTGGCTGCAAATTGCTTGGCCATTGTGTTCAGTGACTTGTCTCAGTTTCCCTATTGACTTGCCAAGGAATTTTCCTAGCATCTTACTGTCCTGTCTCAATTTGATATAGAAATGTGATTTATATGATGAATTCACATAGTTACTCAATTTTTAAGATGAGGACTCTGGGCTCAGTTGAAAATATTTTTCCTGACTCCTGTAAATCAACACTCTGCTTGGAAGGGAATGACTCAGAGTTCCCATTATTAGCTTCCTGGGGGCACCAAAATATGCATTTTTTTGCTTTATCAGATTATTAACTTTTACATATATCATTTTATATATTACTTATGAATCCAATAAGTTTTTTTTTAAAATATTTTGATTCATAAGAGAAGTGACATTATAAACTACTCATTAACAGTGGATGTTTATGTAGAGAGAGATCTACAGATGTTCTCAGAGGCCTAGATTTAGCTTAAATTAATGAGTGTTACCAATGTACCACCTTTATTAAAGGTATCTCAGAGGCACATGTCAAAGGAAAACAAGGCAAAGAAAACAAGGCAAATAACAGAAATATGAAAAGTGTTCTGAGCAGAACTATGAACTCTGAAAGGAAAAAGCAAAAGGAAACATAGAAACTGAATGTTTTCAATTTGTAAATGTGAAAGAACTGATGAAAATGTATCATTTTTCTAAATGGCTAAGTATAATTTATTTTAATTTATGTGACAAAAATCTATGGTCACTTACATAAGCAATGGTTTCATTTAATAGGTGATTGACAGCATTTTCCCTTATGTTAAAGTAAAATAAACAAGCATTTTACCTTTACTTAATTATACATTTGGGGGAAAAAAGGGAAGACACTCTGAAAATCTGTCAATAAATGTATTCCTTTTTTTAGTTATTCTATTCTTTATTTCTGACTGGTTCTTTTTATGTTTTCTATGTTCCTTTTTATTTTTCCTATCTCTTTGCTGAAGTCCTCGCTGAGGTCATCGATTCTTCCCTCAAGTTCATTTGATACCCTTCAAACCAGTGTTTTGAATTCTGCATCTGGTAGATCGCTCGCCTCCATTTTCCTTTACCTTTTTCCTGGAGTATTGCCCTGCTGTTTCATTTGGGACATGTTTCTTGTCTCCTCATACTGGCTGCTTCCCTGTGTTTATGTATTAGATGTGTCTGTTAGGCCTCCCAGTCTAGAAGAGTGGCTTTTTGTAGTGGGTGTCCTGTGGATCCCAGGGGCACGGTCTGCTTGTTCACCTGAGCCAGTGCTCCAGGCTGCGCCTCATATGGCTCATGTGTGCTCCCCTGTTGTATTTGAGCCTTAATTTCTGTTGGCAAGTCAGCTGGTAGGATTGACTCAGGCTGACTGGCTGTGAGGACTGGCTGGGACTATTGTGGACAAGCTGCTATGTAGGAGCTGACCCCAAGATGCTGGATAAGCTTTAGCGGGGAGCTCTGGTGCCTGCTGAATCCCTCACCCTTCATGCGTGTCATTTGTGGTACTAATTGGATGATGCTTTGATGTAGTCTGAAGCCCCCATCAGGTGAGTTGGTTCTGGTGCCTCTAGGAATGGGCTCTAGGTATAGGCCAAGGCCAGCTGCTGCCTCTGTTTGGCCTGGGGGCACCTGGTAGGAGCTACAAAGTGGTCTGCATTTGGTATCTGCCTTTCCTGGGCTTGGAGGTGCCTGGGAATGGTTATTCTGTGAACCAAGTCCAGCTGCCTCTAGTGCTGGGCTTGGGGCCACTTAGCAAGAGGCACAGAGCATGCCCAGGCCAGCTGCTGTTTGTTTGGGGCCTGTGGACCTTTGAGAAATTTTAGGGAAGTCTGCAACCCAGGTCATCCACTTGTGTGGATTTGGGTGAGGCAGTCTCAAAGATTCCTCAGGGCTAGGAGAATAGTGTTGGCCAGGTTAATGGAGAGACAGATTTATTGCTTGCCTGTGTCTGCAGTCAGTGTAGGAAAAATGGCGCTTGCCAGCACTATAGTCCTGGAGAGTCCTTGTTCTGAAGTCAGACAATTCAGTTCTCCACAGGTATGTCAGTATGTCAGTATGTAGCTGATGCCTTTTAAGCTTCTCTCTCTATGCTAGAGGGTAGGGTGACTGTGACCAAGTAAATCAATGCTGAGGGCCTTTAAGAGGATGCCTAAGCCTACAGTGGTGCAACCCATGCAGCCCCCTGCTAATTTTCACAACCAGCCACTGTGGGGAATCCTCTTTTGGAACTGGTGCTCTGGGCTGTGAAGCCTGGTGTGAGGCTGGGATGCGTCACCCACAATACCACCCTTATTTTTCATTGCAATTTCATCACACAGAAGCATTTTATACACACTTTGAATCTAGCTATGCATAAATCCTTTAAATTCTCAAGGCCTTCGTTGTTTTTAACTCATGTTCTTCCCTAACCCTGTATTCCTGATGAGTATGTACTTATCTTTGTAACTTAGCTCAAGGAACATTCTTACAAAAATGACCTAATCATTTTTTCAGGTGGATAAACTATTTTTCCCTCAGTTACTTACCTGTGGATGAATTGTTTATGTAAGCCCTCCGAATGAGAAAAAGATGACTTACCAGCTTCGTTGACCTTTACTTTTCCAGTGTGGCCCGTTTGCACATTGGTAGGATTGGGGAGGATGTGTCAGGAGTTAGTTAGGGATAACCTCATACAGTGTTCTTAGTCAGTCAGTGCAGGCATGTAAACTATGTTGAACACCATGCTGGGTGTCTTTGTATAATAAACCTGTAGCAATAAATATCTTATATATTTATATTCTATAAATAAATATTTATTTATTGTAAATTTCCCTGTGGTGAGAATTTCAGTTCCTAATTCTGACAGCATTTCTGACTCCTAATAATTTCATTAAAAATAGAGTGCCTAATCCATTTTTTAAAGCTTCTTACTTCCTGATTAAGACAAACACTTTTTACCAACACATTTCAATGTGTGTTTGGTGTTGTTTTGTTCATTTACTTTCTTAATACTTTCTCTAGACCTGTGGCTATCACATTTCCCTCGGAACGCTCAGCATAGCTCTACTGAATTTGATTATGTGCGTACATGCAAAAACAACCAAAGGTACTTTATCCCTCTATTCTTCAACTACTCAAAGCTTGAGATCAAATAATCTCAGATGGATGGTCTAGAGAAAGCTTCGGAGGCTAGCATCACATGCCAGCACCCATGGTCGAGATGAGTGTGATTGCTTTCAGAGGGGAGGTGTCCACGATGATAAATGTGGAGAAGGTAGAGGAGGGGCCTTATTTAAATGAGATCCTTTAGAATGATTGCCCTAATTAATTTTGGAGTGAGCTGTTTTTCTCACGTTGTGGGATGTACTATTCGGTCTGGAAAGCAGTGCCTCAGGAGGCTGCGGAGTCTCCTGTTACAGCACAGGGGTGGGAGCCAGAGCGCCTCCTCTTCATTCCTGGCTCTTACCTATCTGTTATGCAACTTGGGCAGTTGTCTCCCTTGCTCTCCTAGAAAATGAGTAACATAATATTACCTATCTCAGAGGGTTGTAGTGAGTAATTCAATGAGTTTAATGCCAAGCTTAGAATGGTGAGGGCAATGAAATTCCCTATAAGGAAAAATAAAAAGACTGTGACCTAGAAATCCCTTAATCTGTTATTTGGAAAAATAGAATCTTACAAACAGTTCACCATCCTTTCTTCCTCCCTCCCTATCCATACCCAATTTCATTCTTTCTAATTAAACACTGTTCTGTCATTAATGTTCAGAAATGTAAGAAAGTATAGCCCATTGCTGGAGACTGTTACATGGATCCAGAAAATAGGCAAATCATTTTTTTAAAATTTCCTTCAGTAGTTTCCCTTGAACAAATGCACTGCGGAGAGATACACAAGAACTACTTCACTGGTGTCCCTTCATTTGCGCTCATCTCTCTTGGTCCCTTACCTCTTAGCATCACCACCTTCCCCCACGGGGTCCTTCTATTGCTTAGGCCCTGATCCTTCTGCAGGCATTTTGTCCTACGTGATTTCTCCTTAAAAATGACTGCACTTGTGGGGGGATTTAGAGCTCCATGGCCACTAAATAGGTGTGGTGAACATGGGAAAGATGCTCTCCTTCTACTCAGAGAATAACCCACTGGGGAAAAACATTCTTAACATTGAAATTTGGTACAATATAATTATTTCAACTGTTATGCCAAAATGAGTTTCTGCTTCTGTCTTCCTGAAGCCCTTTGGTATTATTTCATCTTTCTGTGGTCCAGAGTGCCAGAGGGCAAGTATAAACTTGCCCAAGATGGAGAAGCTAGTCATCCTTCCCTGTGGCTTTAAATTATTTTATTTTTTGTTTTATTTTTTATTTGTTCTGCTTTGTTTTTTTCTTTATCATAAAAAAGGGAGGAGAAAGAAGTTATTACTACCTCCAGGCAGGAATTTTATTCATGGTGGACACAAGAGTGGATGTTCCAGGCCAGGGAAAGCCCATGTTCTGTGAGTGTGAGGACTACCCTCACCTGCTAGTCCTTAGTATGGAGCTTTCAACAAAGTAGGTATGAAATAAATAATCATTTGACAATGAATGGAATTGACATTGATGAGACACTGGTGATAGTGGAAAGAAAGTCAACACAATGTTGCTGAAACAGCAATCCAAACAACTGAGGGCTCTCTTCTGATCCGCTTGAAGTTACAGCAGCATCGATGTGTCCACGGCACTGACTGTGGCCATGGCCTGACCAAGCCGGCCTTAACATTCATTCCCCTCAGCTTGACTAAACTTCAGAGATCTTTCTTCCTGACTCCAGGTCCTGACCTCCTTTCCTTAGAGTATTTACTTAGAACAGAGAATTACCCAGATACTGTTAACTGGGCGGAAAAAGACATCCAGGTAAAAAGGTTTATTCAGCAAATATTTACGTAGGATAAAAAGAACCAGATCTCCTGACAGTGCACATATACCTACATTTGCAAAAGCATGAGGTAATTGAAGCTGACACCTTCGAAGAGATTCTCCTCCTGTCTGTGCATGCTGCAAACTGTGGAATAATTTGGAAGTCTTTATGAGAAACATATTGTGTGGTCTTTTATTCACCATTGACCTGCCTTTAACTAGAGAAGGCATCTCTACTTTTAACTGTGTTTATCACAGTTAAACACAGCACTTCCTGTGAGAGCACAGCAAAGTCTAGCAGGACCTTCTTGATGTGCTTCCTTCGCCTCTTCTTGGACATCTTGGCCCAGGTGTTTTTATCTCCCATTCTGAGACTGCATTGCAGAAATTTTATTTTTCCTCTTCTGTCATGCACCTCACAACCCCACTTCTCAGTCTTCAGTTATTTGTTGTTCCAATAAAATCTGTCTCTGCAGGATTTTCTTTTGGGAATGTAATTTCTGTGACAACTACAGAATTAAAAACTAGGAAAAAAAAGAGCAAGGAGAAACAAGAAAGAAAAAAGAAAGGAGAAAAGGTAGGTGTGAGACTAAAGTTATAAATTCACTGAAGCTTCAGATTGTGGCAGAAGGTGGGGGGCAAGTAGGGGAAGGGCACACATACAGAATGATACAGGTGAGCACGGACACAGGCACAGACCAGGAAGATGACAGAGGCATGGTTCAATGACAAGCATTGTCAACTGGTCTCATGAGGTCTATACATATTTAAACAAGTGTATGCAAATAACACCTTTGTGTTCAATGAAAATAGAAGGCTTCTGTTTAGTTTTGAACTAATCCAGCATTCCTGTTAAAACTTTCACAATACAACTAAAAGGATTAGAGATTTGATTGTCAGTACTATCATGTTTAAAACTGGTGATTTAAATAGTTTATTTTTTGTAATATTCAGTCAAATAGGAAAAATTCTTAGTCTTACAGAGATTCAATTTCTTAATGCCTTCCTGACTTCTCTCCAGGATGGCATATGATTATGTGGAGGATAAGAAAAGTGTTTTTGCTTTTAAAGTGGATGTGTCAATTTGTTCTTTATTTCAATGTCTCTGGTTATATTTTGCTTGCTTGTTTGTTTTGTTGGTTAGGTTCCACTTATAGGTGACATCATATGGTATTTGTCTTTCACCGCCTGGCTTATTTCACTTAGCATAATGCTCTCCAGTTCCATCCATGCTGTTGCAAATAGTAGGAGCTCCTTCTTTCTACTGCATAGTATTCCATTGTTTAAATGTACCACAATTTTTTGATCCATTCATTTACTGATAGGCATCTAGGTTGCTCCTAGCACTTGGCTTTTGTAAATTGTGCTGCTATGAAAGAAAGCAATATGTAACCAAAAACATCAAAATAAAGAACAAATTGACAGTAACCAGAGGGGAGGTGGAAGGGGATAATGGGGGAAAATAGAGGAAGGGCCATCAAGTAACATGTATAAGGGACCTATGGACAAAGTCAAAGGAGTTAGTTGGAGGGTGGAAATCAGGGATGGGCGGGGTGGGGAGTTGGTGGGGGGAAAATGGAGACAACTGTATTTGAATGACAATAAAAAATAAAAATATATAATAAAAAAATAAAGTGGATGTGAAGACTCTGAGTGTTTGTGGTTGGCAACCTTGATTTCCAAAGCTGGACTGATTTCCACCCAGGTTTCTCTTGCCTGATAGCATTTGTAGTTAATGCATGTGGCTTTATAACCTTAAATCTAAAACCCAGTGAGTAGCTCAGAGCTCAGAATTGCTTCCTGACTAATTAGTGCCCACCTCTGGTCTTACTCATTGAATAATTCAGTTTTCATTTGGATGCATACCACCTAATGAGGCATCAAATGGGTATGAAAGCAAATATTGCCAAATTTGGTGCTCTTTGTTCAGGACTTAACTGGGTACCACAGAAACTGTAAGGTTATTGAAAAGGTATTTCTACAGTATATATTATTATATAGTATAATGATACATAATTATATATTATATAATAATGTACATAATATTACAATATTAGGTGAGTAATATAAGCTTCAGGACAAATCATTGTTTCTAAGTCCTGAAACGAATTAAACTTACAAGTTCACCTGAAAGAGACATTGTTACTGGAGACAAAGAGACATACTAGAGGCTTCAGGCAGAGGTGTTTGGAGCCAGATGGCATGGTTTCTCCAGTTTTTAGCTGCCTGTCTTTAGGCAAGTGACTCATCTCTGGTCTTCATTTTCCTCACCTGTAAAATGAGCATAATTCTAGTGCCCCTCCCATAAGAGTGTAATGAGGACTGAATAAATTAGGGTATTGCAGCCCCTGTGCAGGGCCTGTCATGCTGTAAGTGATCACTGTTAGCTGCCAACATCATCGCCATCGTCAGCACAGTCATTGTTATTATCATTACTGTTAAATCTCAGCCGTTTGTTGAAAGACAAAGAACTCAGGGGACTTCCCTGGTAGGCCTTTCCATGTGTGCAGAGACATCACACATGAGCAGGATGGAGTACTTCACGTGACCCAAATACTGAACTGAGCCTTGAAGGCAAGTTAGGCATCTGTTCATAAAAGCCAATTTAAAAATCAGACCCTCTTGCTCTTGTTCAAGTAAAGCATCTATAGTCTACTAATGCCCACTTCATAAAAGGATAGAGAATTAAGGGCAAAAGTACCAGACTCAGAGTCAGAAGTTGTAAATCTGGAACTGATTCTGTTTCCTGTTCATTGAGCAATTTCTGAAACTTTCATGAAACTAAATTTCTATCTTAGTAAAATGCCTGCCTTGCCTGCCACACAGCATTGGTGGGATCAAGTGAGATAACATATAATTATGTATTGTAAACAATAAAGTCCTACAAGAATTGTCAGTATCCATTTAAAAATCATTCATGAAGTATTTATTCTATGAAACATTGAGAGTAATTTCTATGATTTTTTTCTTGGCCACAATTTTAAATTGTTAAACTTCATTATTTGCTTCTGGTGAAAGTGGGAAATAAACTAAATTCTTCAAAAGAGACCCTCTATTTTTAATGGCCATGGACACATTTTTATTAACCAAAGAAAAACTATTTGTGGGAATTTATCTGCAAGCCTCACAAAGAGCAGAAAACCAGTTTTAAATCAGATTTTCATCCTTAGTGCTAAGTCTAGAATGCACAGAGACACATACAGACAAAATAGTTTCTTCAGAGCTTGCTCTGCCATAAGGGAGTAAAAAGAATTTGTTCTGGTTTGTTTGTGCTTTCCTGGAACCCTGCGTGTAATAAATGTTTAAATAGCATATCAAAGGACTCCAAGAGCCTGTTACAATAGCAATCCTGGTAAACTACGTTTTGGTTGTTTCTCTTTTGATGTGTGTGATGTATTTGGAATCCTAGTTTTAGAAAGAATGGATTTTCTATGTTATATGTGTAAGTCTCTGACATAAAATAAAGAATAATGTATTCCATGCATACAGCACAGTCTCTCCTGCTATAGGCACTAGACTCTAGGACTATGCCTTTAGAGATTGCACTATCATTATATGGCATTCAAAACAGAGAGCTCAGTAGTCTTACAGGTAGTTCTCAGGAGTCCGTGCTGCCCATGCACAGTTTTGCCATCTGCAGCATCCTGATTGAATGTGTGTGTCCAAGCACTGCAGCAAGATCAGGAGCTATGGTAATGGAAATGGATGCTGCACAGTTTTTCACTTATCTGAAAATAAACATACATCCTGAAGACTTTTAATTTTCTAATATCAATATTTTGTCACACAACATTGCTTAGTATCAGATAATACATAAAGATAGTTTTAAAATTAATTTTACAGAGTTTATTAAAAACACACACAAAACACAGCAGTTCCCTGCTCCCCCTTTCAGTACTGGATTCCCACTGCACAGAACTAGTTAGTCCTCAGCTAGCTTCATTCTCATTAAGTTCCTGTGCTTGTATATATATATCCTTATATATACAAGATTTATGTTTGATGGACGTTCACTCAAATATAGATATTATTCACTAACCTTACATTATATTTAGATATTGTTATCATTTACTAACTTCATATTTTATGTTTTGCATACAATAATTATTTTCTATTTTCTATCCAGATCTTCAGTTTTAAAGATTTTATTTATTTTTTAAAGAGGAGGAAGGAGGGAGAAAGAGAGGGAGACATCAATGTGTGGTTGCCTCTCACATGCTCCCGGCTGGGGACCTGGCCCACAACCCAGGCATGTGGCCTGACTGGGATGCAAACCAGCAACACTTTGATTCACAGGCCAGCACTCAACCACTGAGCCACACAAGCCAGGGCAAGATCTTCATTTTTAAATAACATTTGTTAAGGATATATGATGGGGGACTAAAAATAACAGAATTAATAAAAATTGTGTTTTTATTCTTACATGTTTAAACTTCAGTCACCTTCAAAGTACTCTCCATTTGATGTAATATGCCTATCAAGATGTTTTTCCCACTGCTCAAAACACTTTTTGAATTCATCAGTTGTGATACCTTTTAGTGCTTCCATGGTTTTTGGTTTCACCTCTTTCACATCAACAAAACATTTCCTTCTGAGGGCTTTTTCCACCCAGGGAAACAACAAAAACAATGTTGCTCGGGACCAGGTTGGGTGAACGGGGAGGCTGGGGTAAGGGGGTCATGTCTCTCTTGGTCAAAAACTACTGGGCAGGTGCACTCATAAATTACCCATCATGAAATGGGCAAAGGCATTAAGAGTCTTCAAAAAAATTTGCCGAAGCTGAACACAGCCTCTCACAACACCCACTGGTACCCTAACAGAGATGGGTTCTTAGAACACTCACCTAGAGGGGGAAGTATGTACAGTACAAGGGGCCTGCTCTTCAGAAGATAATTTCAGGTTGTTTTTTGGTCCCCCCCTCATATCATGTATCACTGGATATTCCTTATGACTTTTTTAATTACTGAAGGTTTTTTCTTATTCTGAATTGGCTCTGTTTATTTCTAATTCTTCTGTCATGTTTGTTTTGTTGTCTATATTTCATGACACTCCTTTCCTCAAGTCTCTGGCCATACCTCACTGTCTGATATATTAGGAATGAAACACTGCAAAGATGATCACTACCTCTCAATATAGGGACCAGATTTCTCAGTAGCAGGTAGTACTTTAATTTGAAAAATCTTATGACGTAGTTGAATAATGTCTGACTTCCAAAATTAATAGATTCTTCTTTCCCCTGCTATGGTAAGTTCTGCTGAGAGAGGTCTCTAACCTCAGGCTTAGGGCAGAAAATATTGCCACCATTGTGAAGGCACAGTCAGGAGACAGCCATGAGTCTCATGGAATGGAACAATCCTTCAATCTCCTCCCTCTCCCTGTTTCAGTATGGCTTCCAGTCCCTGCTAGTGCCCAGTGTCCCTGGATTCAGTTTCCTGACTCCGGTATTTCCAGAGTGTAAGCTGCTGGTCTTCTGCTGGAGTGAAAACAGGTTATTTCTTTGCTGTGTGGATTGATGGGAAGGAATCGGTTAGGCAAAGTGCTTTCAATTTCATTGACACTTCCACAGCTATTTGAAACGCATTACAGTTGAAACTACATGGCGTTCTGCCGGTGAGCTCTCTTATGACTGGGATTCAGCATCAGATTTTTTATTTTGCTAAGTCAGATAATGCCTTTCCATCTGCTTTCCAACTTAAATAATGCTATTGTTATTGTTTTCTTTTACTTGGAATATATTCCCTTTAAAAACCTCTTTGTCATCAATTTAAAGGAATTTGGAAGGCAACAGAGCTAGATAAACAAGAGTTTAATATATCATATTAGACAAAAGTTCACAATGTACTTTTTAAGATGAGATCCAAGCATGATCATTCAAGAGTACTAAGAAAGAATGACATTTTCAAAGACTGTACAAATTTCATGACAAACTTTTGATGATTATTCCCCACTTTAAAAAATCTATTACTATTTCTTAATTTGGTCTTCAAGTCTCAAGATTTTGGAGAAAAGTTTAACCACATCACCAAAGGTGATGAGTCCTTACTTTTACTGTTCTCATTTAAAAAGTAGCCTGCCCTTTCTATTCACATGGGCAGATTCTTTGGTATAATTTAAGGCATGATACTAATTATCGAGTTATTTTCTGTGGACTCAGAGTGCCCTTTGACTACATTGCAGTTTTATTTAAGGGGTTTCCATTGCCCCTCAGGAAACTCCTTTACCCATGCTCTGTCTTCCCCTTTCCAGTAATCCACTGCTGAACCAGAAAACTAAGACTGTAAATACTTTATTCATTTTAAAAACAGATAGATTAATCCAACAGATAGATTCACAAAACTGCAGAGAGAACAATTCTACTCCTAGATCAGATGAAAGGTACCAAAGTGGAAGGAAGAAGTAGAAGGAAGAGAAAGAGAGAGTGGAGTTGACTTCAGAGGGGAAAGCTTGAGGCCAACCAGCGAAGAGACCCCGGAGTCCTCGTTGCTGCTGCTGGGTGGGAGCTGCCACAGGTGCAGCCAGACCTGCAGTGTCACTGATCCATGGAATGTGAGTAGCCCCACTGGAGTACTGTGGGACACTCCTCAGATCCAGAAACTGGTATTGAGACATGGGCCAAGGCAATGAAAGTGGCTCATTTTAGCCAAGACTCTATTAAGAATTAAATTATTCTTTTCCTTCTCTAATAATAAAGAGAAAATGTCTTGGGTACTCTCTTAACAGTAACAGGTTCCCAAACTGTAATCCATGGATTTCTATATTAGAATCAGCTGGTGCAATTGTGAAACTGTTACAGAACAAAAGTGGGGTTCAGCTGCCCACCATCTCCAAGAAGCAAATTCTGGAGGCAGAGGTTGGTGAAAAAGGAAAGAGGTCTTTGTTCAAATGCTCAATGATCTCGGAGGACAGGGGATGTCCTTTCTCCAGGCTCATCAGGCTTATCTCTTCTGCAAAATGCAGGCAAAACCCAGCCATGCCCAGCAAGGCCTAAACTAAAGGCAGTGCCCAGAATTCCCGCTCCCTCCTTCTCTGTCTTTCTCTGTCTGATGCCAGCAGGCTGCCTGGCTCTGAGCTCCCTCCTAGAGGCTACATGTGTTTCCAGTGGTACCATTGGTCATGTGGCTCTAGGCCCAGAAGGTCTCTGCAAATGCACCAGCCAGTAGGTCATGAGATGGGCAAAGAGGCCATCCCTTCCTTTCCCTGGGTTTATAACAGTTTTCCATTGTGGGCCTGACCAGGTGCTTTTCTCCATCCAAACTTCCATGTGCTGAGGAGGATCTGGCCCCCCAACAAATCCTTTCTTTTCTCCAGGCTAGACTGACAGGTTTTTCTGCTACAGCACCTCCCCCTGCTGCCATTTTGACCTCTATGGCACATATGCCTGCCTTCTCCTGGCCTGACCCCAAATCAGGGACCTGACTGGGGTAGAAGGGCTTTTCCCTTATCCTACTATATTTGTTAGCCTGTGTCTCCTCCTGCTCCTGCCCCTGTCTTTACCAGAGTAGGTATAGAGGGATCCTCTGTCAGGAGCAGGACACACAGGGCATAGCATTCATAAGGCATAGCTTGGTTCTCTGGGCAACGTGGTCTCACCTGCTGTCTCATGTGGTTCATGGTCTCCTTCCCCAATCTGTCTTTTCCCATGGTCTGGCCAGGCTGCTGGTATAAAAAATGCATGCCCCTCAGCCACACCACCACACAATCCCCGGAGGTGAGGCCAAGGAATCTGCATGTAAAAAACACTCTAGATTGCTGTTACACACACTGAAGTTTTACAGCCTCTGATATTATTTCTCTCTTAATGATTTCCAGGATGAAGAGTATTACTTGGATTAGTTAATGAAGAAATTTAAATGTTTCTGTTTGCTGTTTGGTATATTTTGTCTTATATTTCATTAAGGACCAGTATTATCTGGTCAGAACTTTAATCACCTGCATGTGGCCTTTATTTTGTAATTATTTCTAACTATAAACCTACTATCTACTCAACCATTCACTTATCTATCTTGCTAATTTGTTCATTCATGAATTTAACAGATATTTATTGACCAAAATTATGTATTAAGCATTCGATAGTGATGACTACAAAAAAGAAGACTATAAGAAAGTGGAAAATTGAAGAGAGGACCAGGTTTTAAGGAGTATGTACTTTGGTATGAATCCTGCATATGTTATTTACTAACTATGTGATTTTGGGCAAGTTAATTCTGTTTATATTCTCAACTTTAATAGAAAAATAATGATTTTTACTTTGCAGGGTTACTGTGAACAGTAAGTCATATAGTTACTTTAAACTCTACAGTGCAATGTGTACCATATAATGCTAAATCTTATTAGTTGCTGTATTATTATTATAATCACTATGAGTCATTTTCTTGTACACACTGCATAATCTCTCTCTGCAAACCACACCATGGCTGAGGACTTAATCCTGACATGTCTTGAAGGCTTTGGCCTAAAAGGGATTTGTTGCAGATGTGGGGTGTAGAGCTTGCAAATAACTTTAAGGAGGGACACACTATTATAATTTTACCTTGGTAACAAAGTGAACATTCAGGGATAAGTTTGCCAACACTGAACAGTGTGAAATGAAAAGGGCAAGATAATGTGTAAAGGTAAGAGCACCAGAAAATGTGGGGATATTTGGATGGAGAGCTTCTGAAAGGTAAAGGCTAAAGAAATCAGAGTCTAAATTTTAGTATTGGCCATAATTTTTATGTGGTGCCATCAATGCAGGCAGAGGAGGGAGGAGCAGTGATGTCACTTGTATCCCAGTGAAGGAAAATCCCATAAAGATGACCAACTAATTCACCCCATGAAAATATAATACTAGGAGAGCACACAATGAAAGCAGTTAAATCTAAAGACTGTGGATAAAGTCCCTATCACAGAAAATGCAGGCCCACACCTAGTGTTTGCAAGACTTAGACAAGAACACACATTGAAACTGCACACCATTCATCTAAATATTTAAAAGATATAAATCATGCTAACGAAATTCTATACTAAATATGTTTCAAACTCCTGCTATCAAGCACATGGACTTTTATAACAATATTGAAAACCAAGTGGGAATTTAAATTCTTTTAACTCCATTGAGTTTTCTGTGGGAACATGGTGGTATAAAGAGAACTGGATTTGAGCCCCCAGGTTCAGAAGCCCCTTTTCTTTTCCTACCCCAGGCTCCATGGAGCACAGACCTATGGAAAATCCACTCACCTGTACTATTAAACCTTCGTCCATCACCACCACCCCAAAGCCCCTTTTTGGCCATGCCTCACCATGCCATGACTTATACAAACCATTGAGTAAAGAACTTTGGGTGAGGACCTCTCGATTTCTGAGTACATTGGTGTAGGGTAAGTGGAGGCTGTCTGGCTTCCTCACCCAGGTGTCTGGGTAACTAAGGGCAGCAGTGGTTCCATAGTCCTGGAGGGGCCTCATAGCCAGTGTTCTCATAGCCTTGAGACTGGGTCTGATAAACTGTTCCCATAACATGTAGTAGGTTCACATGCACAGAATTATGCTATGTTATGTAATGTTCTGGCAGTTTTCCTGGCTTTGTTCCCCTCTGGTACTTAGAAAGGGACTCCCTGCTTCCGGGGGGATGATGATGAGAGACATGCAAGGGGACAGGTGCCACAATGGGTGCCATGCAGGGAGACATGCAGCTGGCAGTGTGTGTGGCTCTCCCACCCATGAATAAAGGCATGCCAAGCATCCCCATGGCTCCACACATTTTCTTCCATCTCCCAGAGGCAAGAGTGGATCTGCCCAGCCTTGAAGTGTCTCAACACAATTGGACATTCTCTAAAAGTGTGGAGGATATGAGTTCTGGTTATAGACTAACCACCTCCAGAGTAGGATTCTCTAAAACATGGGGCCTACAGCAGGGGACCTTCTCTCTTGGGCCTCAAATCAAGTATAAGCCACTGTTTTACGCAACACCTGAACATAGATGAGATACATATGGGTTAGAAGAATGGGCAAGAGTTCATCTGACAGGGAAGATAGAAGTTTTCCTGAGGAGATGGAACAGCATGAGCAAAGACACAGAGACAAAAAAGGTAATGGTTTGTGCAGAGTAACCTTACAGACCTCACGGGGGAAAGCTGCCTGCTCACAGCAGACTTGGTGCACGGCCAGTGCACGGCCAGTGCACTGTAGTGTCTGCAGAGAGCTGCAACCAAGGGTTCAGGCCTCATGTGTATCTAGATCCCTAGCCTAGCACTCCGTTTAGAAGTAATCCTCTGTGAGACCTCCTGATGGCGAACTCTGGTTTAGATCCTGTTAAGACACCTCTGCAACATTTCTTCTTATAAGGAAAACGGAGCTTGAAAACGCCTTACTGACTCAGTTCTCAGTACTTTGACTTTTAACCCTTCCCCATCAAGCCCTTCCAGTCCTAGCATCCATAAAATGGCAATAGCCTTCTGTCTGGGACTTCCTGGCTCCCTGGGCTATGTTCTCAGTGAGGAGATTCTGCTGTGCGCCCCCTGCCGCCACCACCACCCGATACCTCCCCCTCTCCTCTGGCCCTCACCCAGTGCTGTGCCTTGGGGGAAGATGCTACCATGGGAATTTCTGTGTCCTATAGGGCTAGCAAATGCTCTCTTTACTTCTGCTCAACCCCCGTCTTTCCTTGGTAAGTGAGAAAACAGTTTTATATTACAGAATTCTTAAGAAGAATTCTGTTCTATATGTTGAAAAATGTTATGTTTAAGGAGAGTCAGAGCCTAAAGAAACTTCAGGGAATACTAAATCAATACCAGCAAGGGCTGCTTGTGATTCACATCTGTTTCATGCAAAAAGACTTTAGAGAAAATTCATACAAATGCCTTTTGATAGATGTGCAAAAGCAAACTCAGTAACCAAAGGCTAGTTCTCACTTGTGTTCATGTAAAAGTAAGCATTATTGGAATTGTATAAATTAAGTGATCACTATCTTTGTGAAAAGAAAAAAGGGAGGGGGAGTTGTCCCAATGTTGAAAAGATTAAAAATTTCATTTTAAGATAATCTTGTATTGTTCATGGATAAGTCTGCTCCTGTCTCCTTTTCTAGGTATCAATTATAATGAAAACTAAAGATCTAATTTAAACATATAACTTTCCCTGTGCCAGAATAACTTTATGCTTATTAAAATTTCTGATTGTAAGTGTCAAACTTTCTTATTCTTATTCCTCTGGCTTCCCATCTGCTCTGGCTCCTCCATTTTGAAATTATGATCAGCTTTTTTGACTCACAACCCTACAGTTCTGCCTCTGCCTTAGGACCAGTAGTACACACTACAGTATAAAGAAGTGTGGCCCAAGCTCACATCAAGTTCAGGCCGGAGGGGGAGATATCCACATTCTACCTAGACACAGGGCTATCCCAACTTTTGGTGTCTTTGGGCCATATAGAAAAAAAGAAGAGTTATCTTGGGCCATACATAAAATACATTGTGACAAGTAATCACAAAACAATCTCATAATGTTTTAAGTAAGTTTACGATTTTGTGTTGGGCCACATTCATAGCCATCCTGGGCTACATGTGGCCCACAGGCCATGGGTTGGGCCACAAGTGGACACCGCTGATTCTAGAAAATGAAGTCATAGTAGTTTTCCCTGCTGTCCATCCTGGGTTCAACTAAGTGAATTCGGAGATTTAAACACGGGTCATTCACACAAGATCTCGGGGCCTGGGCATAGGCTTTATGGGCATAACTGCATTTGAAAGGCAGATTCTAGAGGGAAATTTAGGGAAAGAGGCAAGTTGAAAAATAAAGGAACCAAGCACATGGGATAACAAGAAGAAATGTTTGTGGAGAGAAGCAAAGGAGACTTGGGGCTCTGCTGGGTTTATAATCCCCAAACAGTTCCAGCTATTACCTAGAGTTAAGGTAAGAGTGCTAAAATGTGACTAAGCTTGCTGCTCTGAAGAGCAGGGCCAAAAAGTCCAAATGTCTATAGGGAAAAGATACACAAATGAATGTGTAAGAGCATTATGATCACATTGGGTAATTGGTGAAAACTGGCAAAATGAAGAGCATGCACATTGTTTAGTGGGAGCAGCTGTTACTCAGGTGCAGGCAATTACTGCCATGTAGAAACAAGGCCCAACGTTGCCATCTGCAGAGTAAAGAGGAGCTGCGTGTCTACAACTAAGGTGAAATGCTGCCACAAATTACGAAAGAAAAAATGATACTCTGTGCAGAATAACAGAACAAAGTCTGCACTTATCTGCAGAATATCTGTTTGACATCGATTTAGACAGTAAGACAAGCTGAGTTGGGAAGTCAGTGTCTCACCCTGACCATATTGGAAAGTCTCTGTGGGAATTGGCCTAATAAAGTCTCAGTAATGTTGAATGTTATTAAAGTCTGGTATTAGAGTCGAATGGCTTTCCCCTACTCCACTAGTTTTTATAGGGACAGAATTTGCTTAAGTGTACTCCTGGCCTCTCCCTGTATCATTACTCACTTTGCCCCAATGGGTTGTGAAGTGAGTCTGAGTTAGTGAGTGTGAGAGCAAGAGTTTGCTTTGCTTGGCCCTGCTCTTTCTTTTTCCTCCTGAGGACAAACTGTTCATAGGGCAAAGTTAGTTACCACTGTTTGCTCTGGTGCTTTTCCATCACTGAGAAAACTGCTGGCTCAGACCTGCAAAGCTTGGTCTGAGCGATTGAGTAATTTGCTTAATTTGGGGATACTGCTTGAGCAAGTCTTCTGGTCCAATGTGCTCAGAATAATTCCTGTAAATGAGCATTCTGTAAATCATATATTCATTTCTGTATGCTGTTCCATTTTCTTTCGCAAATGAAGTTGTGTGGGAAAGAGAGATGCTGTTTATCAGCGGCCTTTGAGAGACCTCAATAAATGTGTACCAATTTTGTTTTACCATAAAATAATGTTGTACATGTATATCTGTTAACATTTTTTAACTTTTTTATTGTTGTTCAAGTACAGTTGTCTCCATTTTCCACCTACTACCCCCCCACCCTAGACATCCCCACTTCCCACCCTTGATCCTACCCCCCTTTGGTTTTGTCCATGTGTCCTTTGTAGATATTCCTGAAAACTCTTCCCTCCCCGCCAGTATCCCCTTCCACCTCCCCTCTGGTTACATTTTATAGAAAACTACATGGAAATTAATGATCTGGTTCAATATTTTTTGTACATACTAAAATCTGGAAGCCAGGGCACTGATTTACATACGGTTACCCAGAACTTCCTGTCAAGTCCAAGGTAACAAGTGATATAGACTTCCAATTTCCCGTCTGACAAGTAAAGAGCTTAGAGTCATCACTCCCATCTTTATTAGAGAAAAGCTGAACAGTTTGTAAAATGGCAACTCTTCTTAGATCCATCAGAAAATTGAGGTCACAGGGTAAGCTGACACACTGAAAAAACGGAGAAAAAGATGAATGTTGATGACCCTGGCTTACCATTAGCAGAAACTCACCACTGAGTAGAGTGAGGACAAGTAGAAACACTTAAAATGACACTGAAGAATTGCTGGAGTGTCAGTGTGGAGAAGCTTCAGTTAAATATCCCAGGGATCCCAGGTTTAAAGGGGCCCCACACATTCATGGGTTTCACCTCCAGGAAACTAAGCAGGATCTCAGGGTAAAGATTGGAGAAGAATCTTGTTATGTGTCCTACATAGGAAGGGGGAAAAGACATCTGAAACTAATACAAAATAATGTTGAATGTGAACTGTAATTTAAAAAAAATAAAATAAAAAGAAAAGTAATCATTTAAAAATGTCCCTAGAGCATTCTTTTCTTAACAAAAGCCTGCTCTTAAAGAAGAGTCTTGTTAGATTCTAACTGCCTTGGGATTTTTCAGAGCAAAGTCCATTAAGTAAAGAAAGAATAGCCTTCTCGACAAATGGTACTGGACCAACTGAACACCCATGGAAAAAATAATGAATCTAGACATTTCACACAAAGTAACTCAAAATGGATCATAGATCTAAAAGTAAAATGAAAAACTATAAAACTTCTGAAATATGGCATCGGAGAAAATCTTGAGTCTGGTAAAGGATTTTTAGTATGACACCAAAAGCGCTGTGAAATGGAATACTGATGAGTCTGTCTCCATTAACATGAAAAGCTTCTGCTCCTCAGAAGACACTGTTGAGAAAATGAATGGGCAATCCATGGAAAGAAAATATTTGCAAAACACATATATCTGTTAAAGTATACAAAGAATATTTAAAACTTGATAATTACAAAACAAATAATGCAATTTTTTAAATTGGCAATAGATCTAAACAGACACCTCATCAAGGAAAATATACAGATATAACAATAGATAAGCATATGAAAAAATGCTCAACACCATTTAGCAGTAAGGAATTGCAAATTCCCTAATTTGCAGTATTTGGTTTATTAGCCTAGAATTGCTCTCATATCATATCCATGAAGCAGTCAAAATTATGGGATTTGTTTTCCTTTTTGGCAGGTAAAGAAGTATAGGAGCATACCTCTTTACTCCCTTTCTTCATGACTCAGTTATTATAGAATATTCCAGAAGGTGGCTTTAAAGAGCAGCATGTGTTTGTTCTGCAGAGGCCAGAAATCTAAACTGTAGTTAACTAATAACTAACGAAGATATTCTGTTCTGTATGTATAGCATATGTGAATACACTAATTAGTGTCAACCCTGAGAGCCAATCAACAGACATAATACAACGACACACAATCTAAAGGAACAATGAAGTAAATAATAAAATAACGAAATGCAAAACCTTCACAAATGAGGGAAAACACTCAAAAATATTTACCAATGCTTAACATAGTTTGATCTTACACTTTTCTGTAAATATGAAATTCAATAAACAATATCTGAATTTCAAATTCTTAGAATGATTCAGATATTTCTAATTTTTAATATTTCATTAACAGTGAATAATATTTTCTTAGAGATATCTTTTTGAAGAAGTCTGTTTTTCAAAGAGATGTAGATTTTCAATTTAGGAAAATTACTGGATTTTTAGTATCTTCCTTTTCTCTTACTATTTTTTCTATTTCATGAATCCAATCATGAACAAAAATAATATAAATATTTTATTTGTAGGTACTAGAAAATTATAAAATTCTACTTAGAGAATTTCCTATTAATAATATCACCTTTAAATTAACTTATAAGTGAAGCACCTCAGACAATCAGAATTATCAGCAGCTTGTGTTTATATTTGGAAAACATCTTGTTTTAGAATCCTGTATACATGTGTATGTACACAAGCCCATGTGTGTGCTATGTAAGATATGTCAGAGAATACAATGCATAGTCAGTGTTAGTATGAACATATGAAATTACTTACTAAAGTTTCAGTAATATGAACAAATATTATAAGAAAGCAAATGTATAGTTTTGGTGTGTTTCCTTTTTTTTTATTGTTTATTTTTAAAGAGTGGGGAAGGGAAAGAGAAAGAGAGGAAGAGCAACATCAGTGTGTGGTTGCTTCTCACATGCCCCCAACCAGGGACCCAGCCGGCAAACCAGGGCTTGTGTGCTGACTAGAAATTGAACCAGCAACCCTTTGGTTTGCAGGCCTGCACTCAATCCACTGAGATACACCAGCCAGGGCATAGTTTTGGTGTGTTTCAATGTCAAAAAAACAAACAAACAAAAATATTGACATCTACATGTCAATGTAGATAGTGTTGATAATGTTGATTTGATAGTGTTGACAATGTGTCTTAAAATTATTTACAATTTTTGTTTGATAATTCCTGTTCTAGGAATTATCTAAAGGAAATATGCAGACAAGCAAAAAGATCTATCTAGTAGGAAATGTATTATGGTATTATTTGTTAGAGTGATAGAAAACAAACCTAGATCCTAATGCAAATCTATATATATTTGGTGAGATGTTACAAATGAAAAAAATGCTTTGAAAGTTAATTTTGATGTGAGAAAATGTCCTTGTCATATTATATAGAAGGAAACAGCATGAAACTTTATGTATAGGGTGATCATTATTTTATTTTAAAACACACATTCAAATGGTGGCAGGAAATATTATATATTAAATGTAAATAGTGGATAATCTTCTACTGTGAGATTACAGATATATTGCATTTCAATTTTGTACCCAATATCTTACATAAAATAGAATGTATAAATTAATTTTAAATTAATATGTATTTTATACAGAACAAAATTTAGTGAAATCAGAAAAATAAATGAGAAATTTAAAAATCCTTGGATTTTAGAAGTAAATAGTTAAAAACCATACCACTTACTAAATTGCATCTAGCCATGATAGTGTCTCATGGTCAGACATGAAAATCAAGAAGGGATATTTCGTGGGTAGCTTCAAAGCAAGACGCTGGAGAATGCATTTCATAGCTCACCAATGTCCTGTATTGTTAATTAGGATCTTCTTAAGGAACTATGTCTGGTATTTGCAGAAATAAAAAAAGAGGAGAAATTGAGTGAAATGATTTAAAAGATATATAAACTATGTATTTTTGCCATTTATACAATTAGATGCTATTGTGTATTTCCTAAAACCACTTAACATAAACTTACTGAGAGTATCTGATTCAGTTCAGCCAGTTATAGTTGAGCATCTGATGGTGAGCTCTGTGAGGAGAGGAAATCAAATGGCTCCCAACTTTGAGAAGTTTTCACTGTAATAAGAGATTTAATTTTTTAATTTTTTTCTTTGGCTATAATAACAAAAATTATACTGCTTGTCAACTATTGATAAATTGAAAAAATATATAAGATTGTTATTCATATGTTTAGGGGTATACTTTGTGTTGTTAACTGAAGTTTATTTTGAAAGAACAAATTATGGAATTATTGTTCAATTAGCAAAGCTGATATTTAAAATTGGTGAAAGCTTACTAGACTATGATAGGGAGTGTTATGAATGCAGCTGAAAAATAATGTACCTTCAAGAACACAAGGAGATAGTGAAATTGAATGTGTAAACAATAAAACAGGTTGAGCAAGATTTTCATTTGGGTAGTGTAGAGAGTAAATCAGGATTTTTTCCCTTCAGTGCTTGTCTAAAAAATAATAAAACAACAATAAAAACAATGCCTAGCTTAGTGATATGTTAGCATATTCTCAGATAATTTTATTGAATTAATGCACAAAAATAGTTTTTAAATTTTTATGTGAAAACTAATGATTTTTCTTTACAATTTCTCTACTTTGATATTCTAAAAAGAGAATGTACTTTATTAATTAAAAATGTGTGCATGGTTGCAAATAAGATGAGTTACCTATAAAATATCTTTTGCTACCTTGTAACTGAAAAATCAGAATGCTTCATAAGATTTTGACCTTGAATCTATCTCAGCAATCCTATTAAAAACCCAATTATACTTGTCTCTCCCTTTCTGCTTCTTTTGGTGTTTTTAATCTACTTCACCAGAGGCGGTCAGTCAGAGCTCCTGTCTATTTCACCTTTCTCAAAAACCTTTCTTTAGCTAAACCTTACAAATCTTTGGGATTTCAAAACTTAAAATGTCTGAGTAATTAATTCATTAATTGAGCATATTGGTGATTTAAGTACTTTTGCTTCCTCTAAACATGATGGAGGTGTTAATATACTTTGCCTATCTGAAAAATGGTATAAAGATCTAAATATTTGCTTTGAATATTTAAATACTACCAAATAATTGAGTTAATTCTTATTTTAAGTTGAAAACTATATGTTTGAAAAACATAAGTGATTACTTCCAAAGGATTTTAGCCTCAGAGAGTTAGATGATTCACAGTAAATAATTAGAGGTTAACCAATTATTCATGCCTCCTCTTCACTTTAGCGTGCATGTATTTATGTCCCCATCTTATTCCAAAAAATAAAATAGGCAAAATTATCATGGGAGAGGACCCTTAACTCTAACAAAATATGGTTGAGATGTTAAAATCAGGAGAAAATGGTAGAATTATAGAGACTACAGTTTGGAAGTGACCTCAGAGGGCATCTAATTTAATGGGCTGCCTTGTGGATTGATGCCTTCTGAAAGGCTCGCAAGTAGTGTCAGTGCGGTTTCTGCTTGAATACCTCAGGGAAAGGAAACTCACTCTTAGGATAATTAGGCTTTTCAATTTCTGGAGAGCATAGTTATAAAGCTCTTTATATTCTCGAGATCTGTTTCATAACTCAAAAACCAGAAGTCTCATATTTTAAAAAAGTTAACTTTCTTATTCATAGCTTTAAAATTGGACTAAAAATGTGCATCAGAGTCCTACTGAGAGGGAGTAATATTCAATCCCAAAGATAGATGATGGCATTTGGCATTGCCCACTTTTGAGACAGTTATTTATTATTTTTTTGGCAAGCTATATAGTGAACTAGTGACCTGAAAATGTCTATACATTTTAGAAAATTAAGAAGGATCATTTTAGTCAAGGAGTGGCTGGCCATATTAGTGTGCATGTGTGTATCTACATAAACATTTGGATCTGGCGAGTATGTCTGTGTAAGTGTTTCAAGTGTCTTGCGTATGAGTCGTGAAGGAGTGAAAACAGATTGGTAGTTAGTTCTGACATCTTCCTTGAAAGTCAGTTAAACTTAATTACAAGTAACTTTTAGCAAGAAAATAAAATTACTGTTATATCTGTATCTTTGAATCATCTGTGTTTTTACTTGAATGTATATGCATGGAATAAGTAGAAATTTATAAGCACCTTTGGGTGAATTGTGTTTAATGTTGAATACATATAGTATATAAAATCTGTAGAGATTTTCTTATTTCATGTATATATGTGTTTATTGGGATAAGCACAGTACTTGTTTTGGAGGGAGGAAATATCCATTTGTTTGAGGAGTCATGCAACTTGTCCACATGTAGTACTTATGGACCAAGTTAAAAATTCTAGTTTTTGTATATAATAATTGAAACATTTCACTTATAAAATGAAAAAAGTAACTTATTAGATTTTTCAAGCACATACTGTTACCTCTGAATACCATATCTGGTGCATTTAAAACATTAATAACTACATTATAAGTACCATTTATAAATTTGGGATTCTATTTTATTGGGTACCTAGAAAATAGAACCAAAGGATTCATTAAGAACATACTGGTAATTTTACTAATTTAAATTTCTATACATAAATCAGCAGGATAAAAGATATGGGGTTAATAAAATATTATTATTATTATTATTATTATTATTATTATTATTATTATTATTGAGTATGGATTTTATTGTCTACTTGGTTCTATTTATGTGCTAAAATCACCAGATAACTTGAACACAGCATCCATTATATAACCTTGAATATGCCAGGTGAATAGTTCATTTTCTTCACCAAAAATTAGTTCATTGTCTGAATTTGTGCCTTTGGTTACAAGACAATTTTAAGAATACTAGATTTTTTTAAAGATTTTATTTATTTTTGGAAAGAGGGGGATGAAGGAAGGCGGAGAGGGAGGCAGAGAGGGACATTGATGTGAAAGAGATACACTGATCAGTTGCCTCTCATATGCCCCCAAATGGGGACCCGGGCCACAACTCAGGGATGTGCCCTGACTGGGCATCGAACCTGTGACTATTTGGTTCACAGGCCAGAACTCAATCCACTGAGCCACACCACCAGGGAAAAGAGATGTTTTTTAATTTTATTTTTCAGGTACAGTTTGTGTTCAATATTATTTTGTATTAGTTCCAGGTAATCAGCATAGTAGTGAGATGATCATACAATTTGCAAAGTGCTCCCCCCAATATTGTCAGTACTCACCTGGCACCATATGTAGTTATTACAATATTATTGACTACATTCCCTATGCTGTATCTCACATCTGCATGACTATTTTGTAACTACCAATTCATACTGCTTAATTCCTTCACCTTTTTTACCCAGTCTCCCAAACCCTCTCCTCTCTGGCAACCATGAGTTTGTTCTCTGTATCTATGAGCCCGTTTCTGTTTTGTTATTTAGATTCTATGTATAAGAGAAATAATATGTTAGTTGTCTTGCTCTGACTGACATTTCACTTAGCATAATATACTCTAGGTCCATCCATACTGTCTGAAATGGTAACAGTTTATTTGTATATATAAATAATATTATATATATTATATATAATATATAACATTATAATTTATATATACATTTTATAACACAATATATAACATATACGTTATGCACATGCTATATGTGTATAAATGTATATACACACACCATTTTATTCACTCCTTCACTGATGGGCACTTGGGTTGTTTCCATATTTTGGCTATTGTAAATAACACTAAAGAGACATTTTAAAAATCAAATCTTTAAGTAAATGCAGGTTTTGCAGTGACTTTTTGTGTGAGTGTTTTGTTCTAGGGTTTTTAACTTTCTGGTACAGAGAAACCCCAAATACCTTTTTTAAATTGTTTTTTTCCATTACGATTTATCCCCCTTACCCTCTTCCACCTCCACCCACCTCCCTCCACCAGGCACCGCATTGTTGTCTGTGTCCCTGCATTGTTGTCCGTGTCCTTGTCTCTTCAGATCCACTGTAATCATGGCATACTCTCTGACACATTTTGATTCATTTAAACAACAACAACAAAACTCCCTGAGCAGTGCTGCATAATTTCCTATGGCTAACTAGAACTTTAGCCACAACCATTTATACAAATTAACATCCAGATCTTGAAATAAAAGTATGAGGCTTTCAGTCAAGATGGCGGAGCAGGTAAACATTGTCCTTACCCCTTCCCATAACTGCATCAAAATTACAACTAAACTGCAGAATGACCCTCACTGAAGACAGCCTAAAGTCTAGTTGAACAGAAGCCTTATAAATACACAGAAATATCCACACTGAGACTGGTAGAGGGACAGAGATCTCAAACAGGGGTCCCAATTTCGATGCTTTGGCTCTTTATTTTACATCATTGTAGAGCCATTATTCTCGAACACATCTGCAGAACTAGGGGAGCTGGCCCAGAGAAGGTTCTCTTCTATGCTTTATGATTCATTCCATTCTTCCAATTCTCACATGATCCTCTTAGTACTGGAATTTTATCCAAGTCTCCAATTCAAACTCATCCTTTCACTCAGAATTGGTGGGTTCCTCCTGGAACAGACTTGTTTTCCTTTCTTAAACAAGGAATTTACTCTGGATTGCATCTCAGTCATTGGAGCTATTCTGATACACCTGAGTCTAGATAGAAAAGGGCTGAAGGCCATGATTCTCTAACTCCCAGGGAAAGGTTGTATGCGTCTTCACCCGCAATGGTACAACCTGGTAGATTGGGGTGTGCTGTGGACTTTGATGAGCCTAAAACCTATGTTTTATTAAAAATGCAAATTTAACCACTAAAAAGAGGGACACAAAATTCTCCCCTTATTAACTCTCTGTTGACATGTTACTAAATTTTAAAAACTTGGGTGGTATTTAAACTTAATAAATATTCCTCATTTTGTAATCATCCATCTCATAAAACAAAGGTTTTATGGGTGTATTCTTCAACTGTATAAAAATAAGGATATTTATAAAGAATTTGTTTAACATACAGAGTACTTACAGAAATCATTGTTTTAAGATTATAGTAAATTTGAAAAGTATCCAATAAATTGGAGAGATAAATAATAAAATTTGCATAAAATAATAACAAAAATAAAAATGTAGTGCTTGAGACTTTAGGAATGATTAATAGTCCTAGATAACAAATAACAATTTTATTTCTACATGTGTTTAGAATTTACTAGGAGCCAGATAGTTCCCTAGATGTGTTTATATTATTGTAAAACTTTGCAACTATAATAAAGATTAAAAGCGTTATGTGTATTGCGCAGATAATGAAGAGAAGGAAGTCACAGAGATATTAAGCGGCATGGTCAAGGTCACACAGCTAGTGAAGTGCAGAGCCGCAGTATGAACCCAGTTTATCTAATTCCAGTTCTCCAAATTTTTTAAAAAGTTTTATTTGCCCTGGCTGGCATAGCTCAGTGGATTGAGCACGGGCTGCGAACCAAAGCATCGCAGGTTTGATTCCCAGTCAGGGCACATGCCTGAATTGAAGGCCATGGCCCCCAGCAACCGCACATTGATGTTTCTCTCTCTCTCTCTCTTTCTCCCTCCCTTCCCTCTCTAAAAATAAATAAATAAAATCTTTTAAAAAAGTTTTATTTATGTTTAAATTGCAATAGTTCTTTAGTAATATTTTTATATTGTGTTTATTTTTAATAAATATACTATCTTTTTATATCTGATTACATTATTATTAACAAAATAAAATTATTATAATAGTATGTGGCTTTTAAATAATTTTTAGTTTACAAGATTTTATACACACACTGTTATATATATTTATATGTAAATATATATTAAAATTTAATAGAAAAGCCATCATTCTTATATTTAAACATATAAGAAAATAATGTTTTTGTAAAACAAGTAATCGGAGACAGAGCTAACTCTGCAATACAGAGGTAAATGAAGACTAATTTTTTTTTTGCTTTACTGTCCCACATATAAATTTTAGATTTGCTGATTTTTTAATTTGGGGGGTTGCCATGTTAAAGTCACACATCATTTTTATACACCAAAGACAAAGATGTGATCTACCACTTTATAAGTCATACTTAAGAGTGGTTACATCTAGATCAACAGCTACTTAGAATTTGTTTTTCATTGTTCTTTTTCTTCTTATTTGTTTTATTGTCCAGAGTCACCCTTACAGAGACAAACTATTTACATCAACTATTTTCAATGAATCTTTTCTGAGATCTAACAGTGATTCTGAAATGTTTGTATCCTCATTCCAAAATATGCTGTTTTCTTAGACTCTTGATATTATTCTAATTTAATTGAACATCCTTTATCTATTACTACAGTTCAGATCATAGGGTATATTTCCATATTTCCTTCCTTTCAATTTTTTTCAATTTTTTTAAATCTCATATTTGATATTAAATCAGACCTTAGCTAGTCATTTAAAATACACACTAGTTTGAATGACTGAAGATTAAATTATCACACATCTGTTTTTATCATTACAATCTCTACTGATAATTTGTTTTTGCTGATTTGGACACAGAACAGTGGAGGAGAGCCAGATCACTTGAATTAGAATCTTCTTCACTCTAGTACTTTATCCATGCCTCTGCATCTTTGAGGACATAGATAAGCTCTTTGTGCCTCAGAGTTTACACTACCAAGAGGCATCTTTATGTAAATGTATAGTTTGAGCTGTAAGCTATATCTCTGAAGACTACCCTTAATTATTACTCACCCTATCATGAGGCAGAGCTTTTTATAATATGATAATTGCTAAACACTAGGTTCTAATGGATTGTTTTCCTTCCCTTATAATAAACCTTTCTCGGTTACTTTAAAGAATATTTTAATTGTTAGGATATTTGCATAAGAGCATACTAAGAGATAGTCGTAAGGAATGTTTTAAAGATGTTATTAATTTATTTGGTTTTAGAGAGAGGGGAAGGAGAGGATTAAGAGAGGGAGAGGAATATCCATGTGAGAAAGATCATGGATCGAGCCCCACAACCTAGGCTTGCACCTTGACCGGTTTGCTTTCTGGGACATCACCAAACCAACTGAGCCACACCAGACAGGGCAAATTTTGATACACATATAAGAAATGGATAACCTTTATATTCCACTGGTAGAAGCTTTAGTTTTTAATATCATACATTTTGAATGTCATTAATAGTGTAGGATTTATTCTACATATATAATTAAATTCGAGCAAAAGGGTATAGGCAAAGGATAACTATAACATTATTTTAATATAAAAATAAAATGCCACCCTGGCTGATGTTGCTCAGTGGATTGAACATTGGTCTGTGAACCAAAGGGTTGCTGGTTCGATTCTCAGTCAGGGCACTTGCCTGGGTTGCAGGCCAGGTCCCCAGTATGGGTTGTGCAAGAGGTAACCACACATGGATGTTTCTCTCCATCTCTGCCTCCCTTCCCCTGCCTAAAAATTAACAAATAAAATCTTAAAAAAAATAAATGGCCTATTCTGTGAAGTTACTTGAATTATAGTATATAATGATTAGAAGAATGGCTATGTACATTCTTAAATTTAAAAAAAAGACTATACCATGTTATATGACACTCGTTATGTAGATATACAAATGTAAGTGTTGCATAAAGTAAGATTGTATTTAAATTTCCTAAGTATCAATATTTCCTTATTTTAAAGATATTTAAGATTGTCCAGTGGTTATTTTAACTTCCAGTTATGGGATTTTAACTTCCCACAGTTCTTAAAGAGAGTATATAAAATTATGTATAACTCAATTACATATAATTAAATATTCATCCTATGGCCATCTCAAAATTAATGTAATGTAAATACAAATATTTTTAAGACAAAACAACAGAAACAAATTTCTTAAAGAGTGTCCTTAAATATTAGATCTTGTACTGGTTATATTTTCAGCATAACAACTTCTCTAGAACTTTTAGTTCTAGGTAAGTTAGGTGCTAATATTGAAGAAAAGTGGCTTAGTAATATTAACATTTAAGTGTCAGTTAAGGATCACATGTTTCCTGAAAGAAGCATTTCATATATTTGACTGTGTATGCATGAATATGATTATCTAAAAGGAGAAGTTTCTCTATTAATAGATATCTTTGCCTATTATAGGATATATTATAGTATTTTCTTTTTTAAAAATCTTGAGATTTTTGTCTTTTATTTAGACAGTGAATGCTACGTATATTCCCAACATTCTGGTAATTTATTCACCATATTTCAAAGTTAAGTGCATGCCGTATTGTAATACCCTTATGTTCTATCTCATCCCACTCTTTTCTCTCTAGTTTCAAACTTTTATCTCCTATACTTTCTAACCCAATCTAGAAAAGAAAACATATTAATCAATGGCAGTACTAAATTTGCAAAGAGTTCACTCGCTTAATGAAATTTTCTTGATCATTTACTATATATCAGATATAGCAAGGAAGCAAAAATCAGTCCAACAAGCATTTACCCATAAGAAAATCACATATAGATTATTATTTGCATTATCATTTACAACCTGTTTTAAACTGGCAGTGATTGTCACTAGGTTTGTAACAAAAGCTCAGATATCTACCTCTGGTGACACAAAAAAGAGAAATAAACTTCACTTTGGGGAAAGTCTGCAAGTCATTCAAGTAAAGGTGCCCAATGAAAATACCTAACCTACATTATTGAAGAACACTTTAGACCTAACAGATGGCATGCACAGTTGGTTCTGGACAAGGGCTTGAACTGTAGGGGTCCACTTTCTTATGGATTTACTTAAATACAGTGTCCCTTCTGGATTCATATCAGCAGATTCAACAAACTGCTGATTAAAAACAGTATTGTGCATTCCCAGTCACGGTCTCATTAGTGGATTTCCAACTGCAGATTGAAAACACTGATTTCAATCTGCAGTTGGTTGATTCAGAAAATCCAAAGGTCCTATTGTAGAGTCAAAACTAATACACAGGTCAACAATACAAAGATTAACATGCTTGGAAAAGAGGGAGAGAAGAGAAAAACACATATTTAAGGCATAGTATCAGCAAGACATTATGCTAAGTGTTTCATGTGGATTGTTTTCTGACAATAGATAACCATAGGATTGTTTTCCCACCGTTCTTATTTTATCACAATTATTCTTGATGCTGTAATGTAGAGGATAGATATGGAACCAGGAAAAGCAATTAGAAGCTGTCATTTATTTCAGGAGAAAGATGAAAACAGCTTGAATAAGCATGGTGACAATGGAGACAGAGGCAGGGAGCTGATGTGATATACATTTAATTAAAAAGAAAGTTGAAGAGACTTGGTGATAAATTTATTGTAGTAGGAATTAGGAAAAGAAATAAATTTTGGCTGGCTGGCAATATTTGGGCAGTTGTAGGTATGATATTATTAGTTATTGAATTATTTGGGAAACAAAAGAAGTGAATGATTTGGTCAGGGGAGAATGATAAGACAGAAGGAGAAGATTAATAGTTCTATTGCACATGTGAAGTTTGAGATCACTTTGTAGTTATTCCTGTAAAGATGAAAGGAAACTGCAATAATAAAAGGCCTGGGATAATTTAGGAGAGGACTTTGGGCTAGAGAGACCACAGAAGAAGGCAAACATCAAGAGAATGAAGTCATACAAAGAGGAGAGTGTTTCAAGAGAAAGTGCTCAAGAGTATCATTTGATGTTGAGTGAACGGGAACAACACTCATATTAGGAGCCCCAGCTATTTCCATGCAAGTCAGTCATTTCTTTAGAGTGCTTTCAATTTCAGCCTGAGGTAAGTGATGTAGCATCAAGGTAATAGTTTCAAAAGCAATGCATGGGAATACTTTCAAGTTCTATGCTTTTCCTAATTCAGTCTCTATATCTTTTCAGCACTTTTATTCAGTACTTTACAAATGTTGGATTTTGATGATAAGGTAAAATGTTGAATGTGTTTATATTAGTTTTAACTTATTGGTAGGAAGCACTTTGCTCAGGTGGGAATTTTGTCTTGTCATTGGAGAAATGAATAGGTGAATGAGTAAATGAATTAAGCAATAGAAAAATTAGTGACTTTTGAGTGACCAGTGTGTGTCAGATACTAGGCTAAGATGGTTTCATTGGATGATTATTTAATGTTTCACATATTTCTATGATGTACATTTTCATACTCTTATTTTATGAAAATGAGGAATATATTTTTATGTGGAGGAATATAATACAGAGGGTTAAAGGCTTGTATCCCTGTAAGTAGGAAGTTGCAGAAGTAGAATTTAAGCTAAAATTTCCTAACTTGAAGTGCTTTTTATTTCCAGTACACAATAAATATCTCAACAGTAGCAAGCAAAGTCACAAACTCATAAAAGTTCTATTTCTTCAATAATTAAATTGAAAAATAAAAAAATTACAATATAATACTAAATTTTATTGAAGCTATTGTTAAATGAAGCATGCAAAACACAGCTTTACCTTTTAAGAAATCCACACTATTTTTCAACTGAATTAGGAAAAACATATGCAGAATACGACTTCGAAATCTCCATGAGGCTCACTGGCACAGTGGAGTTATAGTCTGTTTTACAACAAAACTGTAATCATTGTGTTACTTTATTAGTAGCATTTCTATTGAATAATTAATTAGTTAACTAAGAGATATTTAATGGAAAATAATTTTGTGGAAAAATATGCTGGAAATACTTCAGAGAGTAGGTACCCATGAGCTAGTTATTTAAGAATCCAAGAAGAAAATGGAGAGAGGAGAGGAGAATGTCAGTGATGTACGTCAGCAATGAAGTGGGATGTTTCATAGTAACATTTAGCTTCATCAGAGTTTAGGAAAAAAGTACAAAAGTAGAGTGGTGAAAAATAAAGTTTGGTCTCACCACCTCCATACTCCCTAGTAGCTCCCAGAACAAATGAACTTGTTTAGAACCATGTGATCAGAGAAAGGATAGATATTAAATTAGCATGCAGAATTTTAAGATATTTTACTGATAATAAATACCAGCACCATAGGATTAATAATATATTGTGGAATATCACAAGCCAAGATAAAGGAAGAGACCGAAGGTGTCCAACCTTTTGGCATCTCTAGGCTGTGTTAGAAGAAGAAACGTTGTCTTGGGCCACACATTAAATATACTGTGACATGTAATCACAAAAAAATCTTGTAACATTTTCAGTGAATTTACGATTTTGTGTTGGCTGCATTCATAGCCATCCTGAACTGCATGTGGCCCGTGGGCCGCAGGTTGGATACCCCTGAATAGACATATACTAACTAGGTTGTATTTACACATTATAATACATGCTCTAAACTCTTACAAATTTATTTCCCTCCTATCACCATAACAACTCATACACTATAACAAATAAATAGGACCACTATTCAAAGAAGCAAAAATAAAAGATGTTTATCCTTGATGTCCGTATTAAACATGTATTTCTTTGGAAATATTTTATATACTGGGACATGTGGCCTACTTGTATATACTTTGTAATATTGGGAAATGCTTTATATACTGGAAAATGTGGCCAAATTGTATGAAACAACTCTGAGAGATTCAACTGCTCCAGGCACCTTGGAGTCATGGATACAACCTAGGAGTATGTATGCCTTCCCAAAGTCAAGAGTATACATAATGTTTTTAGCACTTGGACTCTGACTTCCTAAGTTGCTGCATATGACCAAAATGATGATGCCCTGAATCCTTCACAATTCTTACAAAAGCACCTTCTCCTATAGATTTGTATCAAATTTATTGAAGGATTGGGTTAATAACAAACATTTTCTTGTACTGTTGCCACCTGCAAAGGGTTTCTTGCTCCCCCTACCCCAAGACAGAAATCAAGAGAGGAGGTGAAACAAATTTAAGAGAAGAGTTTTACTGGAAAAAAGGAGGAAGGGAAGGAGAATGGGCGGGAACTTGAGACTTCAAGGCAGCAAACACTAATAAAGAGTATGGTTCTCCAAGCTGCTGAGTTCTTCACGCAGGCACAGAGCAGATTTCTGTGCTTTCCAGGTGCCCGCTGTAGGTTGGTATGGACGATTCAGGTAGAAAATGGAGCTCTCTGGGCAGTGCCTGAAGAGAAAATGTAAACTTATCCAGTAAAGGCTTGAACATGACTGAAGAGCATTCCCATCTGTTTAAGTGAGGCTGGCTTGTCTCACTGTGTTAGTGTGCGAAGCCGAGCGCGTCTCGGCGTGTCTCAGCACCCCCACCCGGGCTTTAGCTTCTTGGCTCCTTCCCAGCATCTTGAAATCCCCCTTACTTCTCTCAATGTCCATGTGCTAAAAGTCTCCCACTAAATTGCAAAAGGCTCATTTTTCCTCCTCAATTACCCTGTTCCAGCTCTGCATACACATTTTTAACTCACTCATATTTATCTAAAGCCTTCAAATACATCCCTGCTTCCAGCCCTCAGTCTCTGAACACCAATCTGACAATATGCACTGTATATCCCTTTTCTACTTAATCTTCAGCATATCTAAAGCATAATTAATCTTTCTTCTGTTTTCTTTTTTTAATATTTGTTCATGGAAGCACTGTGACAGAGATTGGCTTTTATTTTCCTAGAATCACAAAGTCCATTTCCCAATCTCCTTGCAATCTGCATAGTATCATATGACTAGTTCTTTATAATAGAGCAAATGTGATGGGTCCAATGCAATTAACAGCTGGTATTTCGAGTTCAAATGCTGCTTATTCCCCTCCCTTTGCTTCTTCTACCCAAACTCAGTGGATAATATCAGGATAGCATGTAAGCACATTTGAAGGTGGAAAATCCACAGCATAGAATAAGCTGAACCCTTGAATCAGTGATTGGTTAACTATTCAAAGAGAGTAGCAAGAGGACCAGAAATATCAATCTGCATCTGTTTTCCATACATGAGTAAAAAGTTGCTACACCCTGAGATTCAGCAATTTATTTGTTACTATAGCATCATATAAACTAGGTAGATTTTAATATTCAGAAAAAAATCACTAGATCTGGAACTATATATCAAAAACCATTGAGAGAACAGGGACTATAAAGGGTTGGGTTGCAAAGTACTAAGTACTAAGATGTTGGGAGCCACCCTGCCTGGTTTCAGGAGCTGTAATCCCCCCATGGCTAAGGCTGAGCGAGAGACCTTTGGATCAGAAGCCACTAAGGAGACAAAGCTTATCTCCCTGGTAGGGGTGCTGCTCCTGCTCCTCTTTCCGTAACTGGGTCCCAGTGCTTGATCAGTTAGCCAATGATGAGTAAGATTCCCCAAGGGCGAATGACCTGAGACAGGCATGATCACATGGAGGCCCCAGGGAAGGACTTGGGGAGCCACAGTAAAAGGACATGATAAACCCTCGCCCCTCAGCTTTGACAAAGCCTGAGTCCTCATTCTGCCTGTGAGAAGTCTCCTAATTTCCTGGCTATCTTGACTCCTCTGCTGACTTAAACCTGAAACAATGACAGAGGGTGGTATAGCCCTGTGCTAGATAGGTCAGGCTCCCTGGGTAATCAGGTCTGAGAAAGGATATGTAAAATCCTGTGAAACCTGCTTTGCTAAGAATGCTCTTAATTAAATGGTAAAGTCCCAGGCAGGAAATGAGTTTGGTCCCTTAAGTTTTGTAGCCTTTTAGGTGACAGACCCTGACTCAGAATGAGCCCTAATAGTTCTTTGTGTGTTATCTATCATTTGATCCTTACTGCCAGACTGATTAATAAGCTGTATCTGTATCCCTGCAAAACAAAACAAAACAAAACAATAAAAGCCTGTCTAGGCAGGGGTGTGGGGCACTCTCCCTAGAGAGAGGACTGTAGGACTCAGTAGTCCCTGTGAATTGGTCTCGCATCCCATCCCTAACACCACGGACACTGCTGGTAGGATCTGCATCACTAAGTCATGTGTGTTTTATGAAGGGTAGATTAAGGAAATAGAGGTGACTAAGGTAGAAAAATATTATGTTAAAATGTGGGTGTGAAGGAAAGAGGAGAGATAGCTTGGAAATTTGGTAGAGAACGAGGAAATTCAAAAGGAATGGCAGCAGCCTAGGTATCCTGGATGCAAGTCTGTTGCTGAGGGCAATACTGCACTACAAAACCAAGTGTTCTCTGGCTCTTTGATGAACACATAAAAATAAGTAAAATCAATAAAAGGAAATTTATTTTTTGGAGAATTGTGATCTAAGTGGTGAAACAATTAAGAAATTAGAAGAGTGAATAGAGTTCAAAAGACAATGATAAACATGAGGAATGATACTGAATGAAAAAAAGAAGTTATTAGTTGTTTTCAGAATAAGGGTGTAGACTGGAAGCATCAGTGGAAAGCAACGAGCATGCTGGTCCTCTCTCTCTCAGCCTGTGAAGAGAAAAAAAATAGAGGAAACAGTAAATTGTTTCAGAGTTTGTCCGAAGGATAATGTAATCAGGATATGGCAGGTTTTGACACATGAAAAAAGGTAAAAAAAGGTTTTATGCAAAAAATAAAATATCCTGGAAATATATAGGTTTACAGTGAACTTTCAAACAGAGCAGTGGAAGTTGCCAACTTACAGACTGAGCTGAATGGGATAAGAACACAGGAGAACATGATGTGTGATTTGTAAAAACGATGACTTGCTGTGAGCTTAATTTACTCTTCCTTCTTTTCTGGTTCCATTCCCTTCTGTCATCCTGTCCTATCTGAATTACTGTGGGAGGAGAAAAGATCACACTGATGTTAATCTTGTTGTTTAAAACAGAATACAGTATTACCTTTGAAAACATGGGTTTATCTTTTTCCTTAGTATCTTTTGAAAAACTTATCACTTTACTGATTGTCACCTAGCAATGCACCAATTTAAATTTCTTACAGAATTACTTGAACTAAAGGTCCAGTATGAAAATAGAACTTAACATATATTGGAAAATTTATTTTGAAAAGTAGGACATCTTCCATTTTTGGAAAAGTCTTTATTTTATTCTTTATTGGTTGAGGATGTAGCTGAATACAGGCATTGATTTTCATTGATTCTAAGTTACTCCCCCCCATGTTTTAACATCTTTGAAATTGAAATGTGTTTCAAAATCACTGAGCTGTCCCAGTTTAACGGTAGTCTTTTCTGGTGTGTCTGACAATCCACGGTATCTTAGATTTATGAAGTATGGTCTAAAAACTTGTTCCAACAAAACAAGGGCTTAAGCAACACAAGTATTAAAATCTTTACATTGGGTAAGGAAAAAGAATTTAACCTCCCTCTCACAGAAGTTTTTTTTCTATTTTTTAAATATATTTTATTGATTATGCTATTACAGTTGTCTGATTTCCCCCCTTCACTCTCCTCCACCCTGCACACCCTCTCCCACCCACATTCCCCACCTTTAGTTCATGTCCATGTGTCATAAGTGCTTTAGCTTCTACATTTTCCATACTATTTTTGCCCTCCCCCTCTCTATTTTCTACCTACCATCTATGCTACTTATCGTCCATACCTTTTCCCCCTCTCTCCTTCTCCCACTCCCTTGTTGCTAACCCTCTGTGTGATCTCCATTTCTGTGGTTCTGTTCCTGTTCTAGTTGTTTGCTTAGTTTGTTTTGGCTTTGTTTTAGGTGTGGTTGTCAATAATTGTGAGTTTGCTGTCATTTTAATATACATTGTTTTTATCTTCTTTTTCTTAGATAAGTCCCTTTAACAGTACATAAAATAAGAGCTTGGTGATGATGAACTCCTTTAACTTGACCTTATCTGAGAAGCACTTTATCTGCCCTTCCATTCTAAATGAAAGCTTTGCTGGATAGAGCAATCTTGGTTGTAGGTCCTTGTCTTTCATGACTTAGAATACTTCTTTCCAGCCCCTTCTTGCCTGCAAGGTCTCCTTTGAGAAATCAGCTGGCAGTCTGATGGGAATTCCTTTGTAGGTTACTGTCTCCTTTGTAGGTTGCTGCTTCTAGGATTCTCTCCTTCATTTTTACCTTGACTAATGTAATTCTGATGTGCCTTGGTGTGTTCCTCCTTGGGTCCAACTTCTTTGGGACTCTCTCAGCTTCCTGGACTTCCTGGAAGTCCATTTCCTTTGCCAGAATGGGGAAGTTATCCTTTATTATTTGTTCAAATAACTTTTCCACTTGTTGCTCTTCTTTTTCTCCTTCTGGTACCACTATAATTTGGATGTTGGAATGCTTAAGATGTCCCGGAGGTTCCTAAGCCTCTCCTCATTTTTTTTGAATTCTTATTTGCTCATTCTTTTCTGTGTGGTGGTTTCTTTCTTTCTTCTAGTCCACTCCACTGATGTGAGACCCAGCTTTCTTTCCATCACTATTGATTCCCCATGTATTTTTCTTCATTTCATTTATTGTAGCCTGCATTTGTTCATCTAATTTGTGACCAAAATCAACCAGTTCTGTGAGCTTCCTGATCACCAGTGTTTTGAACTGTGCATCTGATAGGTTGGCTATCTCTCGGTCGCTTAAAAGGATGGGTTCTGGGGCTTTTATTTGGTCTTCTGTTTGAGCCATCTCTCTCTCTCTTTTTTTGGTCCAGTCACACCTGTTACAGTGAGGAGTGGAGCCTTAAGTGTTCACTAGGGTTGGGCACCCCAGTTGCTGTGTTGTGACGTTGTTTGTGGGGGTGGGGTCAGGAGGGCACAATGGCACTTGCTCCATTCTCTATGGGACCTCAGTCCCTTCTGCTGCTTCCCCCTAACAAACTGGTCCCCTCTGGTGCCAATTCCTATGTGGGTGGGCTTGTGCATGCCATGAAACCCTCCAAGGACCTCTCCTGTGAGGCTGGGTGTCTCTCCATGTGCCTAAACTCCCACAGGTGTCCTCAATCAGTGTCCCAAGGCTCTATTTCCCAGTGCAGTGCCTTGCTTAACAATCGCCACCTCACTGGGTCTGCCAGTTGCCACCCCTCAGGTGGGGTCTGCCAGCTGCCAGTTGCACACTCAGGGTCCACCCATTGCAGTCTTGGGTGCTTTGGATGACTTATGCACCCCCAGATGTCTTACACACTGGTTCCAACCTCTCTGCTCTCCACACCTCAACCCACACCTGGCTGCCTGACTCCGCATCTGCTACCGGTCTGGATGAATGGGTCAATTTCAACTTCTTGGTTGTCCGACTTCCATTAAGATCAATATTCTGTCAGTTCTTATTGTTATTCTATTTCTAAATTGTTGTCATCACTATCTTGGTTGTGCGAGGAGGCAAAGTGCATCCATCTATGCCTCCATCTTGGGCTGGAATCCCCTCCTATGGAAGTTTTTGCTAGTACTTAGAAGCATAGCTGTGACAGTACCATAAAAGAAAGTTTGTGCTGGGAGTGTGGTAAGAAAAGCAAACCCCCATGTCTATTGCATTCACCACCCCCTTATGCTTTCCAGGATAACTTTCCCAGGAAAAAAAGACAAAAAATGCATCCTTTAAAAGATTAAGTGGATTTACTCACAAGTAATCTGAAGAAAATGAAACCCAGTATTCTGTCCCCATATGTAGAACACAACAGGAAAAAGTATGCCTCCTACTGGAGAGCTAAGTCTAAATATGCAAACCTGACATTATTCTATAATGCCAAAATCATTGTTTTTCTGAGAAAATTTATACAGGCATACTTATTATTCTAAGTTACTGATGTTCAATAAAGAGAACAAAATGGGTAGATTTAAACTTTCTTTTCTAGAATTTCTAAGGGGGAGATAGGATAATCTACTAGGGAGGTGACACTGAACAAGTAGCCGTACAAATATGGAATGATCAAAATTAGCATCAATAGTGACAAGTTATGTTATTAGAGGTTACTTAATGGGATGTGATGAAAATGGTACCTACAATGTAGGCTTCCTGCCTGAAACACATAACCCCAATCAATCATGATAAACCACTTCCAACTGCAGGACATTCTACAAAATACCTGACTGAGAGCCCTCAACAATCTCAAAGTCATCAAAAACAAGGATGCTCAGAGAAATTTTCACAGCCAGGACTAGCCTGATGTGATGACTACTAAATACAATGTGGTATCCTGAATAAGACAGGATCCTGGAGTAGGAAAAGGACATTAGGTAAAAACTAAGAAAATTCGAATCATAAATGGACATGTTTCTTCATGTTAATATCAGTATTGAGTTGTTAATTGCAACAACTATACCATTCTCATGAAAGGTGTTAATAGGGAAACAGGTTCAGGGCATATGGACTCTCTGTACCATCTTCTCAAATTTTCTGTAAATCTAAAGCTGTTCTTAAAGTACAGTGCTTTTAAAAAAGTTTTTATATTAGATATGTACAGTTTAGAGAATAAGAATAAAAGTAAAACTTGTGTAACCACAGCCTAACTTCACGTGGAAAATATAACTACTAACTGAAATTTCAAAATGCTCTTCTCCCATAGTTTTCCTGCCCTCACTTCATATTTTGCTCATTTTTATGATTCATAACTTTATCTAAAAAGCATAGTTCAGTTTTGCCCCTTCTAAATTGTTTGAATGGTTTTCGCTTTACTTTTGTTCAACGTAGTATTGTGAAGATAGTCATGTTGGTGCAACTAGCTGTAGCTTATTTCTTTTCATTCTATAAAATGTTATTTTTAAGTTTGCTTCTCTCTGCTTTGTACATTTTTTCATTTTTGAAAATTACTTTTCTTTCCCAGAAAAAAATATCTTTATATTTTCTAGTAAAAGTTTTACTCTTTTACTCTTCACATACATTTGTTTGAGGTTCCTTGAGTTAATGGAATTTATGATGTGAGGTAAAGATAATATTTTATTGTAAATCTGTGTATAATTAAATATCTCAGCACTATGTATTTGATAGTAAGTTTTTTTTACCTGTGATTGGCATTGCTGCCCTGATGATACATATAATCTTCATGTAAGCATAGGTTTAGTTCTTAGCTTTCTATTTAATTCAATTGGTTAATGTCTTTTATTTTTATATCACTAAAATACTGTGTTGATTTTCTCTGTGCTCTGTTAGGTGATGGTTACTCAGGTGTGGTTGTGGGAAAGAACACAGAAAAGGCACAGGAAAATGTTTAAAAAATTATTAGACTCACAAGTCCTAGACAGAGTCCCTGAACAAGAAGGGGTCACATGGGAGGTAGTGCCAAGAGAATGGGCTCAACTGAGCAGGTGAGGCTCTGAAAGAGAGCGAGTACCCGTGCACAAGTTTCATTAGTGCAGGTCAGTGTGGAGTGCACAACGAAATGCATGAGGGAAGTTCACTGGTGCATTTAAATGCCACTGGGGAGACAGCACATTGATGATTGCCTGGGCGGGTGTTCACTGTCTTGTATGTGAGAATGTTGAGGGGGCAGGAAAATATGAAGTTTTAAAATTATAATTAAGGTATCATTATCATAAATATGCTGTTAGGTGAGGCAATATAACCCAATTGTTATTCCTCTTCAGGAGTGTCACACTGTACTTTGCCGTTCATGCTTGACTCTAATTTTTCTAACTAAACTGGTGTGTTTCTAAAAGTTAATCATATGACTCCTTTGATTGAGATTTTATCAATCATTTAGTTTCATTTGGAAAGAATTGATATCTTTTTTAACTTTGAATCTTCCTATGTATAAACACAGCATGTCTGTTAATTTATTTATGTTATCTTTAAGGTCTTCAATAAAAGGTGTAACTTTTGTACATAAATTTATTACACATATTTATTTGAATTTTAATACCATTGCTTTTGAAAATGTTTCTTTTTACAATGATTTTTTCTATATGACATTTACTCACAAAACTAAACACACACTTAGAATATGATAATGCCCAGCAATTCCACTTCTGGACATGTAATCAACATAATTGAAAGAAGAGACTCAAACATGTATTTTATATACCACTATTGATGCAGCAGTATTAACTGTAGTCAAAGGTGGAAACAGCCCAAATGTACATTATGAACAAATAAACAAAATATGGTATATACATAAATGGAATATTATTCAACCTTAAGAAGAATGAACTACTAGCTCATGCTGTAACATTTATGTATAAATGTTAAAATCATCATGTTAAGTGAAATAAACCAGTCATGAAAGAACAAGTATTGTGTGATTGAATTTATATGGGGAAAATAGAACAGTCAAATTCAGATCCATGAAGTACAATAGTGAGTGCCTGAAGCTTCGAGGGAGGAGGATATAGGAAGATATTTTTAAATGGGTTAGAGTTTTGGTTTGAGAAAATAAAAGCTTGTGACTATGACAGTGGTGATTATTGCATTACAATATGAATATACTTACTGCTATAAATTTTATGTATGTATATTGAATAGCAGTAAAATATATTTTTTAAAAATAAAATAAGTGGAAGTGCAAAGTTATGCTTCAGTTCCCTCTGACACAGTAATGGTTCAGACAGTGGCTGCAGCGTGACATTGGGTGCTGTGGCAAAGCTCTGAGAATGCCTGCCATGGACCTGAGGCATCTAGGTTCATGTCAATTCATTTCTAATGGCAATTGTTGCATTCCTAGTTTCTAAAGTTTTACATATTACTCTTTTCAATTTTATGGCAAATGTTTGTAGTTCCTTGCAATTTAATGATATAGATACTTTCCTTTTATTTGTTAAAATACTTAAAATATACTGTACATGCTTCACCTGATAATCCCACTACTAGTTATTTAAAGCTCTTGTTCTATAGTTTGCTGTTTCTGCTTGGTTTTGCTCATGACAGACTGTGTCTTGTGTGTTTTTTTGTTTTGTTTTGTTTTACTTTATGTCTTTAAGAAAACAAGTTGCAGTTTGTGTTGCATTGCCTTCCACAGAAATTTACCTTTGCTCCCACCAAGTGCCTGGGGGCACTATCTTTTTGGGACTAACATCAACTCAATGATTTATTTTGTGTTTGTAGGATCAGAATTACTGTAAATTAGCCTTAAATCCATGTAGGGACCAAATAATCCTTCTTAAGTCTTTCCAGAATTTTTAACTGTGTGTGTACATGCATGTGTGTGTATTTTGTTTCCTACGAAGAGCTGAGGCTGACAAAAATAAGCATTTTCACGATCTCCATAAATAAATAGGATTTATCCTACTCCTTGTATTAAGTGTTATCTTTTAGGACCCTGGGTACCAGCCTCTTCGTTCTGATCATTCACTGTGCTGAATTAAGCTCTGTACTTATCCCTCAGGTGTGTCCACTAAAAGCCAAGTCCGTGTACACTACAGATGGGCACATGCTGGCTTCTGTATTTGATTAACTTTCTAGATTTGTGCTTTCATGTTATTTTTTTCTGTAAGGATTTTTAAAATTTTTTTTTCTCAGCTCAACCATATACATATTATAGTTTCTTTTTCTTCTTTACCAATATTGCAGGTGCTCTCTTCCAGGAGGTTTTCTTTTTCAAGCAGTTTGTCCACCCTATTGCTAGAAAGACTATGCCCTTTAGTGATTTGATTTATTTCCTTATTTTTGAGAGTTGAATTATTATTTTTGTTTATTCACATGTCATTGTACAGCACTAGACAAGCAACTACAAATATAGAAGTCATAAATCAAATAATTATGCAATTAACATGAATAAATTAACTATTTATTATTTAATTAATCTAATATATAAGAAGAAGAATTTGAATAATCTGTTAGAAACAATTTATGCATCAGTTTGCATAATGGGAGAATTAAGGAAATAGTCTATTGTTTGACAGAGTGGTTACATTTGTATTCTAATCACCTCCTATTCCACCCATTGGTCAATAAGTGGTACCTCACCCTAAGTAGTATGCAATATCTGAAAGCATGCTATCCAAATGCATGACCCCTGACAGTACACAGATGAGATTGCCAGTGCATTATTAGTCAGATATACTCACAGCTCAAAGTAGTAAGATACCACACACCATGCAGGATCACATGAGGTTACACTTATGAGCAAATGACCCAGCAAAGGCTGTGGAATGCAGAGTTGCTAGTGACAAAAGAACAGGGTAATTCAATGGACTGTCAGGGAACTAAAATCCATTAGGTTGAGGACTAGGTAGAGTACAGGTGACCTGGCTTATTAAGAGTACAAGTGTAGCAGGGAGTCTTCCCCACTGGGTAGGGCGCAGGTTGGAAAGAACAGGGAAACTCACAGCTTGGTCTGTGGTACCCTGTGAGGCTCAAAGATAACTAATTAATGGAAAGAATTTTAGGTATATAACAGTTTGATCAGGGTTGTTAAGACCCTAGTACATTTGCTATTACTCCTCCATTCAGCAAGCCTTCCCGCTCAGTTATAATCATATATAGCCAGACATGATATATGATCTTAGAATTCTTCTCAAGACAGCACTCTGGACAGCACTGTCAAGCTATTTAGTTTTCTGAGTCTCAATGAAACCTACAGATCTTTTCTAATCAAGACGATTCATATGACAAGCAGTCACTATTGCATTAGTTTCAGCTTACAAATGGATTGACCATCTATTCCAAAAAAAATCCAAGATAAGTGGACATCTGTCTACTTGAATTTGTACATGATTTTTTCATCTTCTGGATTTTGATTACATGTATATACTTAATACATATATTATGTCTGTATCAGTTTTGTATTGAATTACTCTCCCTTTTAATATTTTTAGTATAAAAATGATAGACATTTTTGGTCTTCACTAAACTACACATCTGAATCTTATGAGGATTAAGCCAACAGTGTTAACATATATAAAATTTTTATTTATATGACGTCTGCCTGGAAAAAGTCCAGCCACTGTTAAGATAATGAGAATGGTTTGCACGACATTGATGTAACCTGGCAGCCAAGGAGGGTAGACTAGAAAGCATGTGAGTGAATAATAACAACTTCACTGCACTAGTCAGTGGGGGTGGTAGACACTGTAGAGTGAGCATGTGCATTGTGTGATCATCACATTCAAAATAAATAAGCAAGTAGAGCAACAAGTCTGCATCAAGTTTTGTGTTACCCTGAAATATTTCATCATGGAAACTATTTAGATGATTCAGAAGGCCATAGCTATGGGCAACTGTTGATTGGCAGCTTCATCACAACAATGCACCTGCTAATGTATCATGTCTTGTGCAAACTTTTTAGTGAAACATCATATCACCCAAGTGACTCAGCCCCACTACAGCTCAAATTTGGCACCTTTTGACTTCTAGCTCTTCCCAAAACTAAAATAACTTTTGAAACAGAAAAGATTTCAGACCGTCAATGAGATTCAGGAAAATACAACGGGGCAGCTGATGGCAATTGGGAGAACTATGTGAGGTCCCAAGGTGCCTACTTTGAAGTGGACTGAGGCATCATTGTCCTGTGTACAATGTTTCTTGTATCTTGTATCTTCTTCAATAAATGTTTCTATATTTCATATGATGTGGTTGGATACTTTCTGGTCAAACCTCTTATAGCAAATCATCTTTAAATGATGCCATGTCTAATTATGACCACTACAGAAGGAACAATAAAAAATGCTTAGTGAGCTTCAGATGTGAAGTGTTGAAGTTATGCTAATGCCAGTTGGAAATCTTTGAAGCCAATATAATCCTAAAGAGTAACAAGTACAATTATCATAGTATGAAATAACTACACGTGTCTATTTGAATTTTTGAAAATATTAATGATGTTGAAACCCTATTTATAGTTTTTAACAAAATTCTCCTTGAGATTCTTATTCTATTTGCCAAAAATTTTACTATTTCTCAAATTGCAATTCATATATATGTGTATAATTCATAAAATAAGCATTTATGCATGTGTGTGTATTTGTGTGTGAGAGAGACAGAAAGAGAGAGAGAGAGAAAGAGCTGTTTCTAAAATTCTAGGAAGCTAGAAAGACATTTCCAAAGCCTGTGAGGATTGAGAAGTATTTGCAGTTCCACTAATATTAAGTGTTCAGCTGAGTATATGTTAATTTATAAATAAATGAATGACTAAAGGGTGAATTCAGATCTTCTGGCATGTAAGTTCATTGCTACAGTCATAGTATGTTATTTTAATAATCATTTTTATTTCCTGGGTATATGAATTTTTAGTAATTCATAAGTATTTGACCCTCTCTGGTTCTCAACTCAAACACTGAGACCTTTATGGAATATGGGTACATAAATCCTGACTTAAAATATAAGAGATTAAAATAAATCAAACTTAAAAAGCCATGCTGAAGGGAAGTAAAAGTGTTAGTGGAAATTAAAAGTGGCCACTATGGCACAAAAGGGGCAAAGTTAGGCTTTTTCTATATATTCCTGGAAAATAACAAAAATATTATTGATAAACTGGGGAGAGACAGTAAAAAAATTATAGACATGATGCTTTTGTTATCTATTTTAGAAATGCATTTATAGTACCATGCAAACTAAACAATTTTAAGACAAGTCTACTTTGAAGATGAACATTCAAGTAAGTAATGGGATGCCAGATGTCCCAGTAATAAAACATGAACACATTTGGGTTAACCACACTTTTTAAATATCCTTGGATATTCACTATTGTGACAGTCTAAGAGATCCACATATTTATAAGGATGCCAAATAAATTTTAAAATGGTGCATAAAATTATCAATAATTTTTCATTTAGCAAATGGTAAATACTTATATATTTTAATGTACGTCTGATCTTTCATCATTGGAAAAAAGTTGTGGGAAGATATACTAGGAATATTTCCCTCTAAAATAACTAAACCAACAGACATTTTCAGTTTCTACACAACTATTCCAAGGTTGCTAAATTCATATTTAAACTTAAAAATTTTATTTGAACCACTCAGAAATCATACTCTTTATATTATCATAATGTAATGAGTGACTTTTCTTAGAAAAAAAGTAGTAAGGGGAAAACTTTTCATACTGATGGTTATAAGTTTTCTTGGTTGTACTGTGTTTCTCACTTCATGTGACCCAATCAACAACCAACAGCCAGACACAACAGAATGCATGGCTGTGTTTTCACAAATTCCAGGGGAAAGCTATATAATTATGAATTTATTATTTTTAAGACACACAGAATAGAGAAAGCATCTTCTTGGAAGTCCTCATTAAAGAACTGAACCAAAGAGTAAATATATTTCATCTCTAGTTCAGCTAAAGGTTTGGCATGCTTATTTATGTTAAGAATAAGAAAGACCCATTTTGGGTATGCTATTATTAAAATAAAAAGTTTAAAATTTTATTAGATTCTCTCAGTGGGATATTCTTATCCTATTTGCTTGAAATAAAGTTATAATAACATTCTTTAAGTCACTATTAGCCTGATGCTCTTTTTGTCCATAAGTGTTAAAGTCAACAAATCCAAATACTTCTGCTGAGGGATTTTCATGAATATGACAAACCTCAAATAGGAACTAGAACTGCAGAGCCTTAGAATTGGAGGTGAGGTTAGAGGACGTAGTCTGATCCAAGAATGACTTCTGTGATTTTGACAAACTCCAGAGAAAATGGCCTGGGGGCCACTTTTCTGAGCCTGAGACCTGCTCTTGTTCAGTGTTACTGTTCTCTCATTCAGTCATAACTCCCACTTACCCTGCTGCTCGGCCCCTCTAGGTGCACTGTGTGCCCTCAGGATGCTCGTCGCACACCTCCACTGCTCCTGCCTCCTTGGCCTGATGTTCTCTTCCTGAGCCCTTTCTCTTCTGTCAGTTTCACTGAGTAATATCATTTTATTCCCCTTTCCTTAGAATATTGTTCTAAAGTAATTTTTGTAGAGATGTTATTACTGGTGTATTATTTCCATAACCACTAATTACATATTGCATATTTACATTTTTATAAGTACTTTTAAATCATAAATCCCAGAAAGTGCCTTTCTCAAGATTATGGAGGATGAGGCTGGAAATTTGAGGAATGTCAGTTTGAATAAAAAAAAAAACATAAAAAGAATGAAATCTATGCACTGGGAACATGAAACAAAGGTTACAAATAAGCATTTCCTGAGAAAATGAAGACCTTCTTCACTGAGATTAGAAAACCTTGACTAAAAAGGTGCAGTAAAATATGGGGTTCATGAGCTATGGTTCTGTAATAGGGATGTAATTAAATATTTTAAGTTTTGCATATTCATGGTGGCTTTTTAAAAAATTCAGATTTTATTTATTTATTTTTAGAGAGAGGGAAAGGGAGGAAGAGGCAGAGAGAGGGAGAGGAACATTGATTGGCTGTTTCTCATATGGGCCCTGACAGGGACCAGGAATCAAACAGGAGAATTTCCACCTTGCAAGACAACACCCAACCAAGTGAGCCACACTGGTGAGGATGCATGGTGGCTTTTGCTCCAGATGTCTTAAAGATACAACTGAGGCAATGATAGGGAAATAATTCTGAAAAAATTCAGGTTTGGAGAGGCTTAGAATTATTAACATCAAGAACAATTATTTGACTATGGCCAAGATGGAGGAATAGGTAGACATGCTTCACCTCCTTGCACAACAATAAGAAGGATCACAACTAACCTCAAAACCAAACACAACCAGAACTGTCAGAAAATCTGACTGTATGGAAATCTACAACCAAGGAGTTAAAGAAAAAATATCCATCTAGACAGGAAGGAGGGGCAAAGACGGGGAGCTGGGGCCAAGAGGATGCAATTTGGTGGTGGCGAGGCAGCTGCAGTGAGGCAACAGTGGCATTGACTGGCAGAATGGGCAGTTTCACATTCACATGTGGCAGATAAAAACAGTGAGGGATACCTGGGGAGTGAGCAATTCCAGCCCCAGATCAGAACCTAAAGCCCAAGGTTGTAGCTCAGGAAAATAAAGCCTCATAACTTCTGGATGTAAAAACAAGTGGATGCTGGGGTGGTGGAAGAAACTGCTGGTCTCTCAGGAGAGTCTAAATAAAGGGCCCCCACAGTCCTAGAATGTACACAAACCCACCCACTCCGGGAACGACCACCAGGGCAATAGCTAGAGGGGTTCCAATCACATATGGAAAGTGAATGAAGTGACTGGAAACAGGGCAAGAGTTTTGTTTCTTCTCTGATCTCTCCCCCACATATAGCACCACAAAGTGGTGAAGGAGGTTTCCCCTTACAATGTAGCAGGTGCACCAAGACAGGGAGTTAATGTAGCTCTACCTAATACACAGAAACAAACATAGGGAGGCTGCCAAATTAAAGAGATAAAAAATATATACCCTAAGTGAAAATATGGAAACTCCAAAAAAAGAACTAAGTGAAACAGAGATGAGAAACCTATAAGATGCAGAGTTAAAAACACTTGTGTTAAGGGTGTTCAGAGAACTCATTGAATACAGCAAACACATAAGGGAAAATATGAAGGCTAAGCTAAGTGAAATAAATAAAAATCCATAGGGAACCAACAATGAAGGGAAGGAACTTGGGTTCAAATCAACATTTGGAACATAAAAAAGAAATAGTGAACCAGTACAGAATGAAGAATAAGAATTCAAAAAAATGAGGAGAGAATAAGAAGTCTCTGGGACGTCTCCAAAAGTACCAACATCAGAATCATAAGGATACCAGAAGGAAAAGAAGAAGAGCAAGAAATTGAAAACTTATTTGAATAATTAATGAAAGAAAACTTTATTAATTTGGTGAAATAGTCATACAAGTTCAGGAAGCACAGAGAGTCCCAAAAAAGTTATACCCAAAGAGGACCACACCAAGACACATCATAATTAAAATGCCAAAGGTTATACATAGAGAGAATCTAATAAGTAGCAAGAGAAAAGCAGATATTTACTTATAATAGTTCCCATAAGATCTATTTCTCAAAAGAAACTTTGCAGGCAAGAAGAGGCTGGCAAGAAGTACTCACAGTTATGAAAAGCAAAGACCTGTAACCAAAATTACTCTATGCAGCAAAGCTATCATTTAGAATTGAAGGGTAGATAAAGTGCTTCCCTGACAACATAAAGCTAAAGGAGTTCATCATCACCAAGCCCTATACATGAAATTTTAAAGGGAGTTTTTTTAAGAAAAAGAAGATCAAAACTATGAACAATAAAATAACAACAAAGTCACAACTATCGACAACTGAATCTAAAAAAGCAAAAAGAAAAAGAAATTAAGCAAACAACTAGAACAGGAACAGAATTGTAGATTTGGAGATTATATGAAGGGTTATCAATGGAAATAGGGAAGGGGAAGTATGGGAGAAAAGGTATAGGGATGAAGAAGCACAAATTGGTAGCTACAAAATAGACAGAGGGATGTTAAGAACAGTATAGGAAATGGATAAGCCAAAGAACTTGCATGCATGACCCATGGACATGAACTAAGGGGAGGGGTTGCTGGAGGGAAGGGGGTACTTGGCAGAGGGGACAAAGGGTAAAAGTTCAGTCAACTGTAATAGCATAATCAGTAAAATATACTTTAAAAAAGTAATTTCTGACTTCTGGCCAAGATGGAGGCATAGGTGGATGCACCGTACCTCCACACACAACCAAGATAGGAACAACAACAATTTAAAAGCAGAATAACATCCAGAACTGACAGAAATTGATTTACATGGAAGTCGGACAACCAAGAAGTTGAAATAGACCTCTTCATCCAGACCGGTAAGAGGGGCGGAGTCAGGCAGCCTGGCGCCGGTCGCAGCGCGGAGAGCAGAGTTGGGACAGGGTGCACAAGGCATCCGAGGGAGTGTAAGGCATCTGGGGAGTGCAAGACTGTAGCGAGTGGACACTGACTGCACTTGCGGCAGCTGGCAGGCCCCGGCAGAGGGGTGGCACCCAGCAGACCCAGTGAGAAGGTGATTGTAAAGCAAGGCAGTGTGCACAACTCAGGATCCCAGTGCTGGGAAATAGAGCCTTGGGACACTGATTACGAACGCCTGTGGAAGTTGAGGCACAGGGAGAGACACCCAGCCTCACAGGAGAGGTCCTTGGAGGGTCCCACAGCATGCACAAGCCCACCCACATGGGAATTGGCACCAGAGGGGCCCAGTTTGCATGAGGGAAGCAGCAGAAGGGATTGAGGTCCCACGGAGAACAGAGCAACCGCCATTATTCCCTCTCTACCCTGCCCCCACACACAACGTCACAACACAGTGATGGGGTGCCCCACCCTGGTGAACACCTGAGGCTCCGCCCCCTACAGTAACAGGCAAGACCAGACCAAAAGAGAGAGAGAGAGAGAGAGAGAGAGATGGCTCAAACAGAACAAATCAAAGCCCCAGAACTCATCCTTTTAAGCGACTGAGAAATAGCCAACCTATCAGATGCACAGTTCAAAACACTGGTGATCAGGAAGCTCACAGAATTGGTTGATTTTGGTCACAAATCAGTTGAACAAATGCAGACTACAATAAGAGAAATGAAGGAAAATGCACAGGGAATCAATAGTGATGGGAAGGAAACTGGGACTCAAAACAATAGAGTGGACCAGAAGGAAGAAAGAAACAAGCAAACAGGAAAAAATGGAGAAATAAGAATTCAAAAAAATGAGGAGAAGCTTAGGAACCTCCAGGACATCTTTAAACGTTCCAACATCCGAATTATAGGTTTACCAGAAGGGGAAGAGGAAGAGCAAGATATTGAAATCTTATTTGAAAATATAATGAAGGAGAACTTCCCCATTCTGGCAAAGGAAATAAACTTCCAGAAAGTCCAGGAAGCTGAGAGAGTCCCAAAGAAATTGGACCCAAGAAGGAACACACCAAGGCGCATCGTAATTACATTAGTCAAGGTAAAAATGAAGGAGAGAATCCTAGAAGCAGCAACCTACAAAGGAGACAGTAACCTTCAAAGGAGTTTCCATCAGAGTGCCAGCTGATTTCTCAAAAGAGACCTTGCAGGCAAGAAGGGGCTGGAAAGAAGTATTCCAAGTCATGAAAGACAAGGACTTACAACCAAGATTGCTCTATCCAGCAAAGCTTTCATTTAGAATGGAAGGGCAGATAAAGTGCTTCTCAGATAAGGTCAAGTTAAAGGAGTTCATCATCACCAAGCTCTTATTTTATGTACTGTTAAAGGGACTTATCTAAGAAGATAAAAAAGAATGTATATTAAAATGACAGCAAACTCACAATTATTGACAATCACACCTAAAACAAAGCCAAAAGAAACTAAGCAAACAACTAGAACAGGAACAGAACCACAGAAATGGAGAGCACACAGAGGGTTAGCAACAAGGGAGTGGGAGAAGGAGAGAGGGGAAAAGGTATGGACAATAAGTAGCATAGATGGTAGGTAGAAAATAGAGAGGGGAAGGGCAAAAATAGTATGGAAAATGTAGAAGCTAAAGAACTTATGACACATGAACTAAAGGGGGGGAATGTGA